>RXPK01003811.1:0-14522 GCA_004143645.1 Protaetia brevitarsis
CTGCGTCCTGTCGGAGCGGTGGTTTTAAAACTAACGGGAGTTACTCCAGTGACAGCTCTTGCTAAAGAAAGCCTTATTTATTAGAAAGCGCGAGACTGAAGAAAAAGAAGGTGCTGTCGAGGGAGACGCTGGACTGCGAGGTTAATTCCGTATATTCATCCCTGGATCCGAAGAACTCATGGGGAGGTAAACTATTTACTCACCCAGTTCCTGATTGGACATGGGTATTTCACGTCGTACCTTTGCCGTATGGGAAAAAACGGATTCTGGGGTTTGCTTGTACTGCCCTGGGGAGATTGACGACGTTTATCACACCTTCTTCTCACACCTTCTTCTCGTGTCAGAGATGAGTGGAAGGTAGAAGGAGACTTGAAATGGAGATCGGTGAATTCTCCTGAGACCATCATTCAAAAATAGTAGGAAGAGAGATCTATTGGACAATCCTGATGCGATATGTGCACAATGTATTGACCACGAAGAAATGTGATTTGGATCATCACATGCTAGCGAATTCTTAAACATTTTCAACACTAAATGATGGGTGGCCCTTATACAGGCTGTTTCAAAATGAATTACATCTAGGTGCTCATGAATTTTTCCTATCAATTGTGATATTCCACTTTCTTGAAATGGGGGTATAGATTAAATAGTATATAGGTTATCCACCAGTCACTGGTTTATTTAATTTATCGTCGAGCGATGTGTGATGAAATTAATAACAAATACAATTGGATTATTAATTTATAAGATAACCTTAAAGATGGGATATTAATCAAGCAGCTAAGGTAAATAACTTATTTGTAGAAATTTTATTTAGTTATAATTTACAACAAGCGCTCAAAATGGTCACCATTCCTTGGATGCATAATGCAATACGTTTCATGTTGTTAAAAACTTCTGCATTACATTTGGTGTTATTTCTTTACATTTATTTGTAATTGTATTCATCAGATCATTTAAGTTATATTTTGTCTTATATACTTCTTTTTTGCAATTCAAAAATAGAAAATCTAACGAAGTAAGGTCTGGTGATCGCGCTGGCCAAATACCTCTGCTTATAACTCGATTAGGGAAGTATTGGTCTAATAGTGCTAAATTTTCACGAGTTATACGTGCAGTAGCCCCATCTTGCTGGAAAGAAATCCCATTGAATTCGTCCTGTTGCAATTGATTTAAAAATGGTATTAATAACTGTTCTCGGTATCGTTAGCTATTAATGTTATTGTGAAAAAATATTGGTCCTACTATTCTACGACGAGACACAGCTAACCATATTCCAACTTTAACAGGACGCAAAGCAACTTCGATGTGATTGTTTGGATTATTTATAGACCATGTTTTGTAATTTTGTTTATTTACAAACCTGCTTAAATGAAACCATGCCTCATCAGTAGAAAACTTAGATTGAGAATTTCGTTATTTTAATTTTCTTGAAAGAAATTGCAATAATTTATCCTAGCGTGATCTCTAGATAAGACCTGATAAACAACTGATACTTTGTATGGATACATATGCAAACGACGCTTCAAAACTCTATGAACAGTACTAGAAGATACATTGGTTTGAAGTGATAAACGACGAACTGATAAATGTGGGTTTTCTACGTGGTTGACAATATTTTGCTGTGTACGTGGTCTACCAGAACTTTTGCCTTTTAAAACAGATCCTGTAGTGCGAAACTTCTCCGCCACTAGGCGAATATGATGTACTGCGGTATTATCCACAACTCTATTAGGAAATTGCAAGCGAAACTGTCGATTACATTCAGCGTAGAAATATTGCCATTCGCCTTTAAGACATTGTGCACTTCGAAAATATGCTTCAACGATAAAAATATTTTCTTGCAATGTGTACATTTTTTAGTAGTATTAAGTAAAAAACTGTCAGCAAAAATTATATTGCTACTCACAAAATGACATTAGGAATATAACTACTTATCATAAAAAGTAAACGGCTTATTATGCAAGAACTCAGTACCTACTGAGATGTAATTCATTTTGAAACACTGTGTACATTCAACTAATTAGACTCGAAGTAATGTAAAAAACGGGCTGATAAGGCTCTAGGAGTAAGGGGGGTTTAGTGGGTATCCTAAATTTAGAGTCCCACACTTCCATTATAGATATATAGATAATAAGCAATGGTGTCCATTAAGAATTTCCCCCAACCAAAAAAAAAATTCCTGTGTGTAATTTCAAGTTTTGTTGAGGAAACGAATAAGTACCTCTAGATTATTGTTGCTATAATGGAAACATATTTTATCATTATTTATTGGTTCAATTGTGCGTTATGCATCAAAACGAATGATACTCTTTTATATTGAGGATTACTGTGAAACATATTATTTGCAAAAATATGCATTTTAAGTCGGCATACATAAATAGAAGTTCAGAATAATCAATTATACGCTGGGTGCAGTGCGTCCAAATGCATTATACATACATATTTCACTTATATTTGGTTATATGGTGAATGACATGTGTCGCAATGAAGGAATTGCGATTATTTAAGTAAGTGTTGTATATTAGAATTGTTTTATGTTTAATACAATGTTGAGTGACATTTGTCAGCAAATACTGGCTATGGTCATCTTTTGAATGATTACACTTAAGCATCAATATACATCTAGTGTAATTCCTTTTTATTTAATACAATGTGTAAGGCACGTCAACATACGTCTGTGTGAATCCTACCATAAATAAAACGTTGAGTATTTTGTGTGAACTTCAGCTCTTAATCGAGCATCCCGTGAATGAATGCTCAGCCGTTTAAGAGCATCCTGTGGAAGAACGTGAATACACGCCCAGGGGTTTATCGAGTATTCTGTGGAAGAACATGGATTTGTTCATCGGGTATCCTGTAAAGGAGTGCCAGGAAAAGTAGGCTGGCAATTGACATGCTACACGCTTGACAATTGTGCTCCTCTTTTTTACAATTTTTTGATAAAATAATATAATACATTGGATTTTGGAGCTAGCTTGGCGTTTGTGGAACCGTCAGGTAACCGTTTTGCTTTGTATTTGCCCGACTTAATATATATTATAATCCTATTTATATTTTTGTCGTTTTGACAGTTGCTTATATTTTTGCTTGCACACTTAGCTACTATTTAGTTTTATTTTTGCCTTAATAATAGCAATTTTAAAACTTTACTACTAATATAAAAACAGGCATATAGGGTAATAAGGTTACTGCTTTAATAGTCTTATTTGCTTAAAACATTAATCTTTCCTTTTCTGTCCAATTTGAAACGTTTGACATTAATTTGTCTTTCAATATTTAGTTAATAATTTTTATTTGTTTTCAATTTATGGCAAATACGGGCAAACAAACCGAGGAATTACAAAGGGCCTGGGGTATTTTAAGTTTTTTAAGGGATCCCATCCCAATGAGATCGGAAGCGCTGAAGGTTGATGACCGGAGAAAAGTACGAGATAAAGTTATGGAATTATTTCAAATAACGCCAGAAATAAATGGTGCCCTTTTGGAATGCAGAAGACAGTTAGAAAGGAAAGTGCTTACGAAGGATAAGGATAAGGATCCTATTGTAAAGGGAACAGGCGAGTTTAAATCGTTTAAACCATCCTACGCTAATGTTCTAACTCGTGCGCAAAACAGTAATTTAGTTACTGTTAAAATCGCACCAAACATAAAGCAGGATGGTAATATAACTAAGCAAGAGTTATTAAATAAGGTAGATGTAGTTAGTAGTCAGATAATTGTTAATAATATTAAAAAGGATCGCGATGGGGTGTTATTTGTTGAATGTATTTCGAAAGGGGACGCTAAAAAACTTACAGAATCGGTAAATAGGGAAATATCTGGGGCTAAAATAGAGGAGGTTAAGAAAACTAGCCCGGTAGTATGTATATATGGTATAGATAGGGACGTAGAGCAGGATAAATTATTAGATTGTTTACTAACCAAAATTATGTTGTTAAAGCAAATTTTGATAGTATAGAAAGCTTAAAGAAAGAGATCAGAGTATTTAGATATTTTGCGTCTAGTATAGATTATGAGCGAGGGGTTAAAAAATGCAGTATGTTCTGTAAGCTCCAAATTAAGATATCACATTATCAATTTAAAAATAAATACGTTATAGCGAACTTGCCTAGTTAGGGATTATATATCGGTTCTATATTGCTTTAATTGTTTAAGTACAGGGCATATAGTTAAAAATTGTAAAAATGAGGCGCTTTGCGGTAATTGCGGAGGTAGACATAATAAAAAAAGTTGCAAATCGCAATTTATTAAATGCGTGGTTTGCGAAAAAAAAAAAAAAATCGAGTATAAATATCAAACATGAAGCTTTTTCCAAAAATTGTATGTCGCTCAAAAAGTTAATAGATGCGGATAAAAAAACGTATAAATTATAATGATTAATAACACTAGTTGTATTAATCATGTTCGGGGTATTGAAAATATTAAATGTATACAAATTAATTTAGAAAGAGGGAGACGAGCCACATACAATTTAGCGAAAGAAATTGTTAGGGATAATATTAATATCGCCTTTATTCAGGAACCGCATGTTATTAAAGGGGAAGTTTGCGGTTTACCTATGCGTTATACAACTTTTTATGTAGGGGATGATGATCATCCTATTAGAGCAGCTATTGTAATCACTGATAATGAATTAAGGGAAATATTATTAAGGGATAAAAGTAATGCGAACATTGTTACAGTTGAAATTAGAAATTCTAGTGGACTAAAATTCATTGGGATATCATTATTATTAATAATGTTCGCATTTAGTTTCCATAAATGAAGTGTGGAAGATCCACTCGTTCACGGGGTATCCTGTAAAAGAGTGCCCAGCTGTTCTACAAATGTGCGAACACGCGGAACTGCGAGAACACGTGACGATTTTGTGGAAGGAAACACTCGATGAGTATCATCAACAATAATTAGAGCTTGAACGTTGTTGGAGAGGTCAAGCTTTTTAGTATCGAAGATTGGCAGAGTATTTATACTCAAAAAAAAATGTTTACTTGTTTAATATCTGTCTAATCTCTTACAAATTCGATAATAAAAACTTTATGATTTATTGTAAACGTTTTTGACTAAAAGCAAACTAATACAGTACACATGACAGATGCATTTTATTTGTCACTACCAACATGATATGGTGAATAAATAACCTCGTGGCTTGCTAGAGGATAAATTTCATTGATCATATTGTAATAAATAGCAAGGGCGTGACGAACTTATGTATAGATGCGTGTCAAAAACGATGTAATAAATTTTGTGAAATAGGTTGATTCCGTGTTGTGGAAATGATGCCCAGTATCAGGACATATCCGTCTTTGTGATCCGTATTTGCTCTATAGCAAATTTTGTGGCTACCACAAATTTTCGCCCAAGACGGGATGCTGTACCAACATTATTTCCACAGTTAAACAGTTAAATACCTACAAGAAGCAACCTAAAGTATCTCGGCTGTAGGTTACATATGCAAGCATAAAGTTAGGTTATTATTGATTAATTATATTAATTAAGGCAAGAGCATGATATACAAGTAGGCAATCAGAGAATTTCCAATGAGAAAATTGTGGATCACCAATTAATTTAATTTACGCCAATCGTAAAGAATTTTCGTTAGAGATAGAAGCGCAATCTGAGCTCTAAATGGCCGCTCTTTGTCATCTGCTGCATTAAATATATACGTAATACATCTTGTGTTATTATTAAATAACAAAGCGACAAGAAACGAACGAAACAACAATAAATGGAATTAAAAACGCATTACAATTACTCCAGAAATAATGTTTAATTATTATTTATTATTGAGTTAAGCACACTAAGGAGGATAATCAATTTAACTCCTTGCTAAAATTTTAGCAGCCATTACCTTCGAATTTGTATCCCATATCATCAGATACACTAATTTTAACGAACCTTGAAATTGATCACCGCTAAGCCGATTCGAAGTAGGGAATTATTTAATAGGTGATAACGAGCATCCACTAGAACCATGCCTGCTTGTGCGATATACCTATAAATCCACGAGCAAATTTGCCAAAAGCGAGATTCAACAATGTTATCTCGAGAATTAGAATTGAAATCGAACATTTGAATGGCAATTTTAAGAATAAATTTAGGTATTTACTTGTACATATATCTCTGCTTTAGAATTCCACAAGGGCTGCAAAAGTTATATGCAGTTGTGCTGTACTGATTAAAGAAATTATGTCTGCCTATAACCATTCCTACTTTGCAGCTTCAAAATTATTTTCTGAAAATGCTGTAACTTCTAACATCATCAGTGTTGATCAAAGTTTATTTGCTACTTTAACTAAAGGCGATAATTTTGGAAATGATTCAGTTAATAATGTTGTATTCAAACCTCTGAGTTCTATTAAAAAGAATTTTACTTTCAAGGTTATTAGTAAGAATAAGAGAACTTTAGATACACCTCCAAATTTTTGTAATAATAATTTACTAAATTCGCCTAATGGCAGATCATAGGGTACATCTTCTTCTCATATTAAAAGATCTAGAAATGATTTAAATACTTTGGAAAGCATTAATGTTGCTACTAATTATTCCTCTTTGCAAACATGGGATGATAAAGAATCCAAAAATTTTTGATGGACTTCATAAAGTTTGTCTTCCTTCAGATTTACATAAAAATCTTTCATATTTTGAATAAACAACATCATGGCTTGCTAGAGGGTAAATTTAATTGATCATATTGTAGTAAACAGTAAGGGCGTGACGAACTATGAATAGATAGGTGTGATAAATATGGACAAGCGTTATGTACTACCCGTTTGTAGCAATGAAAAACGATGTAATTAATTTTATCAAACAGGTTGATTTCCTGTTATGGAAATAATGCCAGTATCGGGACATATCCGTATTTCTGATCGACATTTCTCTATAGAAACTTTTGTGGCTTCTACAAATGTTCGCCTAAGACAGGATGCTGTACCAACATTATTTCCTACTGTTAAATGGCTACAAGAAGCAACCCAAAGTATATCTGCTGCATCCAAGTATAAATTGAGATTATTATTGATTAATTATATTAATTTATAAGCACGATATACAAGTAGGCAATCAACGGATTTTCAATGAGAACATTGTGGATCGCCGATCAATGTCGGTTGCCACTTCTTTCTCTACCATCATGCTTAAAAATGGATTCTAGACAGAAAAAAAAACTGAAGAACTGTGTCGGTAGACTTGAGGAAAAGGGGAAACAAAATCTCTCAGTTGTTGAAACGTTCTCGAAAAATGGAAATGCTAAAGAATATGATGAAACATCTGCCACGAACGAACCAAATTTCATGCTAGAACAAATTCGTTCTAGTAAAAAATTAACTAGTAAGTTAATTTTTTACTACTAGTAAGTTAATTTTTTACTAGAACGAATTAGAAAAATCCAAAATGCTATGTGGTTTATTGCGTAAAATGACTGCTTTGCCCTCTAAAGAAATATTGAAAAATGTATTAAGGGGAATCTCTCTTAAGATTAGCATAAGTAATCATAATATCAATTATCTAGGACAGTCTTTGGTGGACCAATACTCCACCATAGCTTTTGATGAGAGCATGCTATACGAAAGCATATTTTTTAAAACATAAAAACCAAAGATTGTATTAAAAGACATTGGAAATGGAAAAGACTGGAAAAGACTGAGCCAGCTGGTACAAGGCATTTGTACAACATGGAAGCAACCGCTGACGTACTCTTTCCCACGCAACGGTGTACATTACAGCGGGCAAATATTTCCGTAATTGAAAAAATTTGCGATATTGGAACGACCAATGTAAAGGCGTTGCAAAGTATAGGTGTACCTCTTCTTATTCATATTCTACAAATAGGTTCCATTTCAAACACCTAATTGTAAATTCACGCGGTTATAGTGGCTATCGTTCCACATTCTTTGTAGATGGAAATCGACAAATTTAGCAAAATTCTTCGCTAACAAAGGGTTTAAACATCTAAATACACTCACCAAATTCTATATTAGTTAATATTTGAAATACCTAAACTTATTGGTTAAAATGCAGAATAGCTAATCATTTCAGTTGTTTTTCATAACTCCTGAATGTCATAGTTATTATGCATATTACCGGAATTTGGATATTAACGGTAATATATACATTATTTCGGGACACCCGGTATATTATGTTTTTTACCTTCAGCATTAAAACGTCATGTAGATTTCCCCTACACACGTTACTAAATTGTTTTGAACAGTGATAAAATTATCAACTGATGACGAAGTACATTTACACGGACCGCTATATACAGACATGTATGTACATAAAAATATTGTTAACAAATAACAATATTCACTCCGACACTCTTGTTTATTCAAGTCTATTATGATAATGTTGTGTACTCGAAGTATTGACGTACACTTAAATAAAATACTAAAACTAATTTGATAATAAACGTATACATCTCGAAATGACAAACAACATTCACAAAAATAAGTATTTCTAAGTATTTTGAAATTTACTCGCACAGACACAGTGGAAAAAAAATGCATGGAAAAATTGTTTGAGTATCAATCTCTACGTATTAAACATTTAAAAAATCACCCAAAGCTATTACCTGATTAAGCAATATACCCATACTTAAAATGTAATAAAAAGGCCACTGTAGAGAATCAATAACATATTTGTTTGCGATAAACAAATTATTATTTCTTTATTTGAAAAATTGCAAAACGCCTTAACCTTTCTTATCTTGTTTTTGTATGCGTAACAGGAAAATAATTTATCCTAAAAACATGATTTTTGTCAGAATCATTCATTCAATTTGCTAATTTTAAACATAGCTCTTGCTTTTGTAATACCAATAACCTTATCTAAACAGATTCAAACGGAACAGAAAATTAATAATTCGTTAATTCATTAATATGGACGTTTTGTATTATTTTTAGATTTTAAGAAATGTTTATTGGTATAAAGATATTCCACTTAATTTTCAAATTTCTAGTAGTGTAATCTTATTAACAACAAAAATCAAATATTATTGTCATGTTCATTCTCACACAATTTCTCTCCTTTCTTTCAATTTTTTTGAGTCACAGCACCTGTAAAAAGCTCATGCAGTTATTTTAATAATTTATCATTCATACCAGTTTTGTAATAAGTTAATTAAAAAGAAAACATGCATTACCTCTTCTGTCGTGAGGGGCACACCAACTGCGGCTCCAGCAGGAGAAACATGTTTAAAACTAGTAGCTGCAGGTAGGCCCAGTGCACCTTTCAATTCTTTAACTAATTGCCAACCATTGAGAGCATCGCATAAATTAATAAAACCCGGAGAACCGTTGATAACAGTTAAGGGCAGCTTCTCCAAAGTCGTATATAATTGCGCCGGCTTCTGATGTGGGTTCATGCCATACCTGAGTGTAAGCTGTGAAACGCCACTCGAAAATTGTTTGCGAAAGTAATCGGATATCGCTAAATCGTATTCGGAGGTGTGAGTGAAAGCTTTTAATGCCAACGTCTGCCTATAAGTTAAAAAAAAAAAAAACGGTTAAACATGAGTTTATTATTTGCCACTTACTACCTGTAATCAGTGTTTTCCGAAAAGCATGGCGAAAGGGTTTAGGGTCGGGATACATACTCGTTTTTTTTAGGAGAAATTTCAAATAATTTAAGGAATTACAGGTTTCTTGTTTATGGGACTATAGTATCTTCTAAAGAAAAAAAAAGTTGTATATTGTATGTATATTTTTTAAAATGTTTTAGCCAATAAAAAATTAAAGCTTCCATTTTGAACCAATAAAAAATTATCGATTTCAGGGTAGTCGATTGTAGTGTTCCCGTCGGCGTTGTCAATTAATGTGTTAAGTTTTCAATTAAGGAGGTCAGAATTAAGTACTCAAAATCATAGTGAAGCATTGGTACATAACATGGTAGTAAAACTGTACACACGAATTCGTTTAATTCGTATTTTTCATACTTATTAATATTATTTAAAGTATAAGTAATTTATTTCAACGATACCATTGGTGTCGAAAAATATGAAGGTATTACAAAAATATAGCATAAATATAAATATCAAAAAAATACATATAAAGTTGATTAAAAAAAAACATCAAGAAAATTAAAAAAACAAACACAAAACACACACGAATAGTCTGAGGGCTCCCCTACGAGGTCATAAGAAAGCGAAATTCTAATATTGTTTTATGCTATTTAAGAGAAAAACTCATCTAGTGAATAAAAACAGAGTGTGTTTAAAAATTTCTTTAACTGCGATTTAAAGCAAACGATGAAAATTTCTTTCGAAGTATCAGGTTAATGGTTATAGATTTTTATGCCATTAATTATATGTGATTTACTAGACTTAGTCAAGTCACAGCGAACAAAATGGTGAATTTCTTGTATTATATTCATGAGATTGTGAATTCGTGAGGAATTACTTTTATTATTATGCACATATATTGAGACGGTTTGAATGTATAAATTAAATGTGGTTGGGATACCCATACTTTTAAAATATTCTCTACAAGATTCTCTAGACGATAAGTTATTCATTACATGGATCGCTTTTTTTTATAATAATAGGATTTGTTTAGTGTTTACATCAGCTCTTCAAAAAAGCAAACCATAATTTAAATGTGTACCAAAATAGGCATGATATAACATTTTATAAAGGATAATCACATACTTTTTTAATATTAATTAATACATAAATTGCAGAATTTGGAAAATTCGTACATATAAACAGTGTTTATATGTGGCTTCCCGTTTAGAAAAGAATCAACTATCAGGCCCAACAACTTATAACTATCCACTGTTTCGATTTGCATATTCCTTATCAACAAATTTACTTTATCTTTATGCTCAAAAAATAATAATTTAGTTTTATCAATGTTAATATTTAGTTATTGCGCCAAAGAATTCGTATAAGTCCTGCAAGTAGTTGTACAAAAGTTCTTCCATAGTTGAGCCTGTAATTATGACACTGGTGTCGTCTGCGTAAAAATATAACTTGACCCGCAATGTGGACGGGTAAATCATTAATGAACGATACAAATAAGAGAGGCCCTAAGATCGAACACTGTGGAAGTCCGACTGAAATATTTGATAATATTGAGCGATGATATGTTAAAATATCATTTTCACGGATGTGATTATTAAATGTATATTAATATTTATTAATATACAGGATTTTCGACGAAAGTAGCTAGTTAAAAGTTTCTGCGCTTAACGAAAACTTTGATTTTTAAAAATTTGACGTTTGCAATTGTTTTGTACTTACTTTCTTTTTAAAATATTTTCGAATTTCTTACATTTCTGGATTGTCGAAAGTCACCATGAACTTTGTTATTTTAAATGGAACCTTATGTATTATTGTTATATTGCAGTGTTCTATTTTAATTTTGTTTTTTACAATAACAATAATTATAATGAATAATAAAATTTGGTTTTTATGGAAGTTTTAGAAATTTTTATTATGTTTGAAATTTGATTTTTTTTTGATGGGTTTTAATAATGTGTATAGACAAATTGCACGCCATCAACAAATCATTTGGTAAAATTATCAAATTGACAAATTTCAGCAGTGAAAAGTAATGATTTGGGAAGTTGTGCTAAAAATAATTGGTTGTGGGGGAAAACTTTTGGTTGATAAAAAAAAAGTAAACAAGGATTTTGAGGTATGGGTCAAATTTTTGAAAAATATTAAAAAGTTTTTAAAAAGAATAGAAAGAAATTATTAAAAAGGAGAAAATCATAAAAGAAGCATCATTTTGGAAATTAGAGAAGTGGATTATCATATTGTAATTGGATTGGATTCGAAGTTGTATCATCATATTGTAATTGGATTGGAATCGAGGTTGGATCATAATATTGTAATTGGATTGGATTTGGAATTAAATCATATTGTAATTGGATTAGATTAGAAGTTGGATCATCATATTGTACTTGGATTCTAAGTTGAATCGGAATCAGAAATTGAAGGCGAAAAAAAAAATTAAATAAAAAACAATTTAATTTGAAGATAATAATGAGGTTAGTCGCTCTGCTGTTGTGTAATTTGTAATTTAATTGTAATTTAGATATACATTAAAATAATTCAGCATGAAATTCTATGACAATTACAACTAGGGTTTCTTCTACCTATCTTTTTATTTTTTTTTATTTTTGTAAAAATTTTGACATTTACATTGTTGTAAGTAATTGATTAATTTTCACTTCCTTTAAACGCCAGAGGATCTCTAATTGGAAACTACCAATAGTATTGTTTCACAAAAAACAGCAATAGTCGTATAATACAGGGAGACAAAAAATTAGTCAAATATCAAATAATTTTGAAAGTTGCAAAACTTAATTTTTTCAAATAAAACACCCTGTATATTATTATATTGTCGAGTGTAGAATAAAATTCTGCAACAATTTGCCACAACATTTTCTATAGCCATCTTCAATAGTTTTCTCTTAAATTACTCGTTTTGTTTATTAACACTTTTAAACTACCGAATAATTTTTGTCTGCCAAAGTTTGCGAGAGAGAGAAATATTATTCAACACAGAGCAAGAACATTTATGACAAGAATTAATAGCACATTTCCAAGAAATTTTGAGGTCAATGAATGATTTCGAATGTCAATTATAAAACTTGAGGAATTATTGAATGTAATTGGTGGTAGACTGACATATCAAACAGCAAGAAATCATGCACTACCTGCTAAAGAAATATATTTTTTTTTAATTTTAAAATGATTTAAAATGATCTTTGGACACCCCTTAACACATCTGGCAAATAAAGTTTGAAATTAAAGGCGACGGAAGATGTCAAAATAAATAGAGCCCACGGCGGGCCGTGCATTTAGTTGGGATGGTTATGAATGCTAAGAACATCGTCATTTTGTAAAAATATTGTTTGTTCCACATTTTGCAATGCTGTGTGAACTGATTTTACTCATAAAACGCACTTGTGTTACATTTGGAATTAAATTGACCAAAAAAAAGAAAATCTATTGCTAACTTCACACTGGTAATGAATTTAATTAAATAAAATTGAATTTTTATTTGCAATTCATAACTTACCGTTTTGAGATTAGCAACTAACGCCTGCAGAACTTATGATTAAAACTTGTAAAATTATAAAAATATCTAACAGTTGCAATAATTATTTATGCAACACCTATAATTGTACATAGTTTGTGCAACAAACTTATAGAATTGTAACTTGTACTTTAACACAATAAACTCCAGGTAAAAAAGTTTCGAACATTTAAAAGTGTTAATAAATAAAACAAGTCATTTGAAAGAAAACTATTGAAGACGAGTATAGGGTAGGTTGCAGCAAATTGGCGTGAATTCAAGTCTACACCCAAAAATATAAAAATATGCAGGGTGTTTGAGAAAAATTATTTTTGGGCTTTCAAAATTCTTTGATACATCACCACATTTAAATAGAAAGCATCTATTATGTTTGTCTGGTGGGAATTACGTTTATACTCCGCGTTGTTTTTGTATTCTTAAGTCTGGATCGCCTAATATTGCACAATGAACGTTAAGTTTTGTAATAACATAATTAAAAGGTTTATTTTTACTCATCGCTAATTCAATTAAATACAATAACACCCCCGTCTTAAAATAAAAAAAAATATGGTATTTTCGATTTAAAAATTTCTACAAATTTTGTGTTTTCAAATATCTATGAATAAACAAAATACGCATTTTTTTCTTTAGTTTTGAAATTTAAATTGCAAGTTATAAATCATACTGCATATTACAAATGGATGTTTAAAAATGCATCTGCTATCTGTGCACATGTAATTAAGGCCTCTGCACTTAAAACAATAATGTTTCTATAGAGTATATAAACTTTAGTATCAAAAACAGGGTGGAACATGTTTCAAGATAAAGAGGTAAATTTGAAAGAATCGCCCTCATCCAGAACACCATATTGTTAAGCATATACTCTATTCTTATTTTAATTATTATTTCCAGAAAGCTGCTAATAATTATTACCTTGTAGATTTAGTAGTGTCCTTTTCTGACGAATGCCTCATTTCATCGCAATTACTAATTGTAGTCTCTCGGATCGCACAACACTGTAACTCTATCATGATTCTTAGCAGCTGCTCTTAACAATGTAACTCCTCCAATATCCACATTTTCCACAGCTGTTTCGACAGTAACATCTGGTTTTGAAACGGTTTGAACAAATGGATATAAATTACACGCAACAATTCTGATCATATCGATGTTTAGCTTTTTTAGATCCTCTTGGTCAGAAGGGGTTGTCCTACATGAAATACAAATAATAATATGCCAAACCAAAAAAAAAATTACTTACCTTGCAAGGATCCCACCGTGTATTGCAGGGTGTAATGTTTTTACTCGGCCCCCTAATATTTCAGGCGCTCCTGATATTTCCGACACATCTTTTGCTTGTAGTCCAGCATCTCTTAAAGCCTTAGCCGTCCCACCACTTGCTACAAGAGCAAACCCCAATCCCTTAGTTTTTCAGCAAAGGGAATTAAACCGGTTTTATCTGACACTGACAGCATCTTAGAGAATAATAGAGAATAATAA
>RXPK01003812.1:0-62730 GCA_004143645.1 Protaetia brevitarsis
GACCAAGGAGAACCTTTATAGCTTGAGACGAAATGACCCGTAACAATATATCCCGCTTTATCGTAGTAGTAATAGAATATGTAATACTTATCCATTCAAATTGGTACTCAAACGAAATTATTAGAGGTATTAAACTTGAAAATAAACTACACAAACAAAAATCGAAATGTGAAAGAGATTTATTAGATTTTAAGAGACAACGTGTAATAGTTAAATCTCAAATTAAACAGGCTTATTCACGTTATTTAAACAAGGTCGAAAATTCCATTATTGCAAGCCCTAAGTACTTCTGATCGTTAGTTAATGGGAAAAATGCTACTAGAATCCGGTGTCATGCGCAGATGTGGAATACAGTTTAGCGACCACCCTCGATCGTCGATGCCTTTGCGCATTATTTTTGTACGGTATTCCAAGATTCCACGGATTTTGCTCGGAATGATGGCTCTCATGCTTGTGACAGATATCTGACTGATGTTATCTATTTCAGAAGATAAAAGATAAAGAAAGTGATAGCTATAACTTAAAAACCTTGAAGAATGGAATAGTGTGGAGACTTACGCGTCGAATGCGAGCTAAAGAAGCATGCAGTGAGCAGGAATCAAATATCATGCGCACCTGTGCGCTCATAATACGCATCGAGTATCTGAGGAACTCGACTTAGAACAGACGAGCGATCTGGCGGAGCATACAGTAGGAAGGGAATCCGTGAAAATAGTAAGATGCACCAACTCGTTCATAATCGCGTTCATGAACGCAAACACAAAGTAAGAAATAGACGAAATATGAAGAAAATACAAACGGGAAATATATAACACAAAAATATGTTTGTTTTATATTCAGGGTGCATTCTCGTCGGTTTATATAAAGAAAATGGTAACATATTTTCAATCTTTTTTGGTTAAAGATTTACGTCAGAAGGAACAATTTCCAAATCATTTTGAAGATATTTATATTTATAAACTATGTATTTTTTAACTAAACATTAACTTGAATATTAAATAAAGAATGCAGCAAAATTATAGGATGAACAAAACTTTTAATTTCGTCTTTCATCATGTCGGAGTGGTGGAAGAAGAAATGATTGCGTTTAAATGCTAGCAAGTGTAGGATTATTACTTACACTAGGAAAAAGCTCTATATCTTATTTCATTATTCCATTGATGGCAAGATGTTGGATCGTGTGAACAGTATAAATGATTAGCAGTTTTATTTGCTGTAGAGCCAATATTTAGCAACCATATTACTAGTGTGGTTTCTGTAGCAATGATAAGTTTGGGCTTTATTCTCCGTAACAGCAAGCAGTTTATTAATATACGCACTATCCGAACAGATTTTCCTTATGATCTGTTTTTTGAGTGCTTCGCAATTCATTCCTAGAAAGTCGCACGAGTTAAATCTTGTCTGTAAACCCTATATAAATTAATTCACAATCACATTGATTTTTCTATTCTTTTAAGTTGGACTTTTTAGTACCTCGTATATCAGCAAAGCTATCATTAGAATCACACTGAACCGGTTCAGTGTTTCTGCTGATGATTGCTTAGCTACTGAAACGTACGTCCAGTTTAGTGCAATTTGTGGTAAGGAGTCTAGAAGAAGTTTGGAGAATATGTACACATTTGTAAATGTAAAAGCGGTATATTCAATAGGCTTTTTTGCGTGGATATTTCCTTCGTTATTTAATTGATTTTCTTGTCAACGCAAACCGCACCCCACCGCCTTCCACCCTCGTTATTATATTACGCTCACACAGTTCATTTCTCTTTATTTATATCCCTCTCTAAATCTGATGTAGGGCTTTTATCTTGTATAGCACCTAGTTTTGCGAAGTCGGTAGAGAGTATTATCTAAGGTTCCGTATTCAAATTTACAATTTCTTTCACAGAGAAAAATCTAACAAATGTTATGATTGTGGTTATAAATTCTAAAGACTTATTAAATTACAATGAAAAGTAACTATAATATAATTTAGCGAAGATCTCTTGTTAGCAAAGAGTCTACCGAGTGATACGATTGCAATGCGACAAGCGACACAACCAGCAACACGACACGCACCGTGTAAATTTAAGCAGAACGCACACTAGGGGAATTCGACACGCAATATAACAAGCCGTGTGTAACACGACAATTAAATTATATTTACACAGTACGTGTCGTGTTGCTGATTGTGTCGTTGTCGTATTGGGTCGTATCACTCCGTGTGAACTCTGCTTACGCAATGCCACCGGAAGGATAGTTTACTATTAGTACTCTGATAATTTTTTTTTGCTTTATTAGTTCGAATTTCGAAACTATTTGCAATTTCCCGCTTTTTAAACTGCCGTTGTTTCATATCTGAACAACAATAAAAACATTGTTAATCAAATTTAATAAAATTTGATAAAAAGAAATAGCCGAAAGGTTTCACTGCTACGCAATAATAGCTTTTGGGAAAAAAGGAACTAACTTACTGATGAACTGGCGATTATTTAATGTCCTCGTCTACAGTGCAGTGCCTATCAAAACTACTCACCAATTTGCACAGGTGCGCGTGTCGGCTGGCGGCGGCTATCCAGGTAAATGATTTAATGGGCGAATAAACGTTGTAAAACGTTTCGCAGTTATGCAAATCACGGTAGATCTAAGATTATTTAATATCTAAGCAAACCTTTAATATTGTGGTTTGAACACAATTTTGTTGAAAAACGGATTAGAAACAAGAGAGTAACACTTTCATAAGTTGCATTACCTTTACACAGGTAAAAAATTTGAGGGAGTGAAATAGGGAGTCTCCGTTTTGAAATATTTGTCCAAAAAGGATTGTCATAGCTAAAAACAGAAGTATTCCTCGTTTTGTAAAATCTCAACAAAACAAGAGAGATGAACTTACTTCTCCGCTTTCAACACGATATTCCAAGAGATAATTCCGCTTTCTCTCGCATCTACACAACCGTATTTAAGCAACTAATGTGAACAAATAACCCAACTTGCATTAATTTTCTCCTTACGAGGTGATAATTTGTTTACTTAACAGATGTCTATTTAAATACCTCAACGCAAAAAAGGGAAAGACACCTCCGATTGGAACATTTGTTCTCCAATCGTAACTGTTTCCTAAAATTGAAAATGCAAGTTGCATAGGGCATGCGCATTTATTAAAGCGATATCTAGTGCAGCGCATGTGCAAGCAAGTCTGGACGGTAGTTCATTGCAATAGTTTCGTGAATGAGAAGGATATGGCGGAAGGCACCGTACCTGAAATTTATAAAATACACATCAGAGAAGTACGAAAACCCGAAAGATGGGAAGAGTATGGGAGCAACATCACGCAGAGCAGATGTAGAAAAACGCAGGTAAGAAACTGTGCATCTTATTTAATACTTCATCTAACGAGTACCAATTTCAAATTGCCCCCATCATTCTAGTTTAGCTCCTGAATAAAAGCACGTTTATCTTAGTGATCCGTGGTGTTTCACTGTGTCGTCTTCAACCACGGTCGGTAACCAACTCGAAGAGCGACATACTAGATAAATTAAAGCAATTCAATGACGGCTGCTCTGTGACCGCAGAAGAGGACTGCTTAGTGTTCTATCCTAGTAATCATTAGGAATATATCAAAAATAATTCAAGAACTGAGGTTCGAGCGACATTTTTGATTGCGTTTAATGATAAAAATAGAATAATGCACTGAGCAAGGGTGTTCTGTCCACATAGAATAGCCTCATTGGTTAACTCCAATATGATGTTAACTTAGCTACTATGGAGCTAGGTAACATAAAAATAGAGTTAAAAACTTTCTCACTAGGAGAGATATTCTCTTCTCTCTCTGTGGCAGGTACCTCTTAATGGAAATATCATGTGTAAAGGATGAAATACATTCCGAAACGGAGTTAACGTTTGTTTATTGCGGATGTAATTATTTCCAAGTGGAGTTACTTGCATTAGCAACGGAGATAATTTTATCTGATACGATAGTAGTATTGCATACATATGGGGGAAACAACATCCGTTATTCATTTTAATAACAGCAGTAGGAGTTAAAATTTCTCCATTTCGGAAACTTTTACATTTATTGCAAAATAGTAAAACTGCATAAGAGAGACAAATTGCTCTCCTTAACGATTAGGTTGCCTCTGTTAAAGATGTTTTTTTCCCCTATGAAAGCAAAATTATCTCTGTATTCCATCCGTTTAGTAGCAAACACATTTAACTCCGAAATGGAGGCTCCTTGAACGGATGGTCGCGAGGGAACACCGGAAAAGAGTTAAAACGGTGTGTAGATTCAACTCCGTATTTTTTATCCTTGTAGTTCAATAAATATTATATGAATAATTATAACATATATAAGAAATGCATATAAATTCCTGTTCCTACGGAATATTACCACATGTCTTCATGCAGATCATTCATTTTGTTAAATATAATGCAATTTACGGGCTCGATTGTATTAGGGGAAAATTTTTACATAAACTACATAACTACTCATCACAGTACTAAAGAATAAAACTTTCTCTTGTAAATTTCAAATAGCCAAATTACAAATTCATTAATTTTTATATGCATTCAATCTGCCGCAATTATAAAACTACGGTCGCTTACGACAATTAGTATGATAAATCCTCGGTGTATCGCAGTCGGTAAATTTTTGCTGAAAAACGAATATATACACTATGTGGAGCAATACATTTTTACAACTTTCTTTAAATATCTTATATTGATAAATTGTGTTGTGTAGTAATTGAAATTATTAGAAGTTTTTAGCGCCTAGGGGTATGCAACCCACTTATCACCCTAAGTGCGCAATGCGCAGTTGCACTGTTTTAGTTTGCTCTTGTTCGTTGTTAGCACGTAGTACCTACATAGACACATTGTTAAGTTCTATTGCAAGTGAAGCGATCGATGTAAAACCAATAAAGTTACTGTCGCTTATATCCAATTTTATTCAATAAACATCTCACCAACATTATTCTGGTCCTTCGAAGCGGATCCTTCGACAAGAAGAAGGAAAAGATTACGCAGAACCTACGATAACCTGTAAGTCAATCCATGTTCTATTCCACATCATACCATTCATTTACGTTCAATTTTTGCAAGAATTGTTGTTTTTCATTTCTATTGTCTTCATGCATGTAAGTGGTTCGATTTGAATACGATTATTCTGATATACCTTATACATTTGCCATTTACCGATTGCAATGGAAGATATTCAAAATTAACGTGCGCAAGCGTGGTGTAATAAAACAACGCGTAACGAATTTTGTCAAGTATGTTGAATCTATCTCACAATTAACAGATAGAAGCGTTGCTCAACTTAAAGAATTGAAATTAGGTTAGGTAACGTCAGTCACATATTAGATGAGTTCGAAAACATTCAGCAAATCATCGAGACGTTGTGCTCAGATGAAGAATTAGCGGACACGCAAAATACAGAGATGAGATAACAGACACATTTTTAACAGCTCAAAGCGCTGGCAGTTACAATTGTAAACCCGCCAAACACAACACGTGACACATTCGTTGATAATAGCATTAATTCTACTAATACAACTCTACCTAATACAGTAATGTCAAATATAACACCTTTTAATAGCAGTACAGGTCAAGTAAAATTACCTACAATCGAATTACCCAAATTAATGGTGACTACACAAAATGGTTAGAATTCAAAGACACGTTTCACATCTCTCATTCATGAAAATTCCCAAATAAGCAATATTCAAAAATTTCACTATTTACGGGCATCTTTAGGCAAAGAAGTTTTAAAAATCATACAATCGTTAGAATTTTGCGACACCAATTATGAAAAGGCATGGGAATTATTACACAAACGGTACAATAAATCACAATTACTAATTCATAGTCACATTAAGGCCATATTTGAGTTGGAAACCATAACCAAAGAAAATGCTACGAGTTTAAGGGGAATTGTTGATACAGTTTCGGAACACATTTATGCATTAAAGAGTCTCAAACAATCTACAGAATATTGGGATCAGATATTAATATATGTTATTAGTACTAAATTAGACAGGGTGACACTCAGAGAATGGGATCATTTTAAAACAGATTTGTCTACTTTTCAAGAATTTGTCGACTTTCTGATTGGTCGCGCAGATGCATTGGAAAGTTTTGAGAGCAAGGCGAAAGGTAAAGAACAAAAAGACAAATATTTCACTCACAAAAAAGTTTCTATGGTAGCTTCGACAAGTTTATCGTGTAATTACTGTAAGGATGCTCACACTATTTACCATTGCGCGGAATTTTTAAAATTACCAGTCAATGATCGTTTAAACAAGGTTTTAGAATTAAAACTATGCAAGAACTGTTTATGTCGCGGTCATGATGCCAAAACATGTCGATCTGGTACATGTAAAAAATGCAAGTTTAGACATAATACATTGTTACATTTTGAAAAACAAGTTGAAACAAAGCAAGAAGAAAAACCACAAGCATCGACCTCTCAAGTATCATTTTCCGCCCTCGGTGTCAATAAACTTGTATTGTTATCAACAGCAATGATAAATACAAGCAATTCATCAGGTAATACAAGGTCAGCTCGCGCATTACTTGACAGCGGATCTCAAGTTAATTTCATTTCAACACGACTTTGTAAACAATTGAATATAAAAGGTATTTCAACAGATATATCTATCACAGGGTATCAATAAAATGACTTCGAATTTAACTCAAAAATGCGAAGTTACAATTTCTGCAATGAACGGAAGTTCAAAATCAACAATTTCATGCTACATACTAGCAAAAATCGCAGACAATTTGCCTAATCAAACAATAAACATAGATTCATGGGAAATTCCTTCAGATCTACCATTGGCTGATCCACAGTTCAATCAGTCCAGCGAAATAGATATACTGCTCGGCGCAGATATATTCTGGCATGTGATTTACGATCAAACTTACAAATTACCAAAGGGCCTCCCAACTCTAAGGAACACTGCTTTCGGTTGGATCGTATGTGGTTCTTTAAAGCAGTCAACTGCAACAGCCGTGTGTAATTTCACTACAAGCAATACCTTGCATCAAGATATCAAGCAATTCTGGGAACTCGAAGAAGTATGCATGGACAACAAGCAAAGTTTTGATGACGAATACTGCGAGCAACATTTCAATTCAAATTTAACACGAACTGCAGATGGTAAGTTTATGGTTAAGATTCCACTTAAATATTCTCCAACATTGCTCGGGAACTCACGAGATCAAGCATTAAATCGATTGTCGAAATTAGAGAAGAGACTACATTCTACGCCAAATTTAAGAGCACAATATGCTTCATTTTACAAGAATACTACGATTTAGGTCATAATGTCGTTAGTAATCGCCAGAAGACAATAGCGAACGCCATTCTATTTTACCGCACCACTGTGTATTTAAAGGATGAAAGTACCACAACCAAACTTCGGGTGGTATTCGATGGTTCTTCCATATCTGATAGTGGATGGTCTCTGAATGATCTACAATATACCGGTCCTGCAACTTTGAATGATCTATTTCATATAATCATGCGTATCAGACAATATCGTTTCTTGGTAACAGCAGATGTGGCAAAAATGTACCGCCAAATATGGGTGCATCCTGATGATAGGCAATTGCAAAGAATATTATGGCGAAATCATAATGACGAACAACCCCAGGAGTACACATTAAATACCGTCACATATGGCACTAGTTCAGCTCCATATTTAGCAATCAAATGTCTCCAACAAGCAGCTCTTGATAATCAACATGAACATCCTGAAGCAGCACATACAATATTAAATGACTTCTATGTAGATGACCTCATCACTGGTTTCAATTCAGAGGAACATGCAATAGACATTTGTCAGCAAATTTCAAACATTCTTGAAGAATACCATTTTCATTTGCGGAAGTGGCATTCAAACAGTAAGATTATCACAGCTAAGCTAATTCACAACGGTGAACCCTTAAGCGAACTTCCATTAGGTCATGACTCCATTAAAACGTTAGGGATTCACTGGAATAGTCAATTAGATGCTCTAACTTATAAATCACTTTGCATTTCTCCTTCACAAGATATTACAAAACGATATATACTATCATGTGCTTCTAAGATTTTCGATCCATTAGGACTCATAAGGCCATACGTTATAACAATTAAGATAATGATACAGAAGCTATGGTCATGCAAATTAGATTGGGACAATCCAATTCCCGCAGAATTTTCTCGGGATTGGTTCGCATGGTTCAATGATTTGCAACATTTGAAGAAAATAATCATTCCTCGTCAAGCCTTAATACCAAACTCTACGTCAATTGAACTAGTTGGCTTTTGCGACGCATCACAACAGGCATACGCATGTTGTATTTATGCACGTTGTACTGACGAAGCTAAAACGTCACGGTTGAACTATTATGCTCAAAGACGAAGGTAGCCCCTCTGAAAGTACTTACCATACCCAGGTTGGAGTTACTAAGTGCGGTACTTCTAGCAGAACTCATGACAAAGGTGTCAAAAATACTTACCGTTAAACATGAAGTATCCTTTTGGTCAGACTCGAGAATCGTCCTGGCATGGTTAAGGAAAGACGCAAGGCATTTACACACATTTGTAAGTAACCGAGTTGCAAAAATACAAGAACTTACCGATCCGAACAAGTGGCACCATGTGTCATCAGCAATGAATCCAGCTGATATTGCATCGCGAGGTTCATTAATTCAAACTCTACTTACCACACAATTATGGTGGAAAGGCGCTCCATTCTTATCTTTACCCAAGGACGAATGGCCTTTTCTAACAAAAAATGACTTACCTGAAAGGGTACCGGAGCTAAAGAAAAATTATGCATCATTTATCAATATCAACCAAGAGTTATTCCCATTTCGAAATTACTCTAATTATAATCGATTAAAGCGTACAATAGCATATTGTATTCGATTCACAAGGAATCTGAAAACACCCAAATCTCAGAGAAAGATTGGCTGTCTAGACACATCGGAGTTGCACGATGCAGTAAAGGCGCTTGTGAGGTGGGCTCAGAAAGAATCGTTCGCACAAGAAATTATCGACATGGAAACAAATTCAAAACGCAAATTACGAAATAATTTATCATCACTATCACCATTTCTAGACGAAGATGGACTCTTACGTGTAGGTGGTCGACTAGTAAATTCAGGTTTACCTTACGACAGTAATCATCCCTTACTTTTAAGTGGAAAGCATCATTTAACACGATTGATTTTAGAAGAAGAACATAAACGATTACTACACACTGGACCACATCAATTATTGAGTCATGTAAGACAACAATTTTGGCCCACATCCGGTTTACAAACAGCTAAGCACATTATTCGAAAATGCATAAAATGTTTTAAATTTAAACCTAAGGTTCAGTTTCCCATCATGGGCAACTTACCCAAAGAGCGCATCACACCAAGTTATGTATTCGATAACACAGGTGTCGATTTAGCTGGTCCGTTCTTGTTAAAAGATCGAAAGGGACGCGGTTCAAAATTGTCAAAGGCGTGGATTTGCATATTTATATGCTTATCAACAAAAGCAATGCATATTGAACTAATCAGTAGTTTGTCTACGGATACATTTTATAGCATGTTTTCGGCGATTTATATCCAGACGAGGCACTCCTTCTACCATGTGGTCTGATAATGGCACCAACTTTGTTGGTACTAACAACCAATTAAAACAGTTTTTTAAGTCCGCAAATTCAGACATTTCAAACGCCTGTACACGTGAAGGCATTCAGTGGAATTTTATTCCGCCACACGCACCTCATTTTGGGGGTTTATGGGAGTCTGGTGTAAGAGGTATTAAAAGGCACTTGTATAAGGTCATAAATAACACACATTTAACGTTTGAAGAGTTCATTACTGTTCTTGCGCAAATTGAATGTACTTTGAATTCCCGACCTTTGGTTCCATTATCCACGGATCCTAATGATTTCGCACCCCTTACTCCTGCACACTTCCTAGTAGGAAGATCATTAATTGGACTACCAGAAGCGAAGTTGACAGACATTCCGATGAACCGTTTGAAGAGATTCGAACTACTTCAACAATTACATCAAAGATTTTGGACAAGATGGTCAAGAGAATACTTGCATCATTTACAACAACGAAGTAAATGGAAATTTCCTTCGTCATCCATGACCATTGGCACATTAGTGGTCATCAAAGACGACAACCAACCTCCCCTGCAAATGGGCAATGGGACGAATTATCAAGACACATCCTGGTGACGACGGAGTGGTTCGAGTAGTATCCTTGAGGACTACAAGAGGTCTCATCAAACGCCCGGTCACAAAGATTTGTCCGTTGCCGATTGAAAACGAAAACATACACATTTGAATTATTGAATTTTGAATATCTTGAACAATTTTAAAATTGTCCAAGGGGGGGAGTATGTTGTGTAGTTAATGAAATAATTAGAGTTTTTAGCGCCTAGGGGTATGCAACCCACTTATCACCCTAAGTGCGCAATGCGCAGTTGCACTGTTTTAGTTTGCTCTTGTTCGTTGTTAGCACGTAGTACCTACACCTACATAGACACATTGTTAAGTTTTATTGCAAGTGAAGCGATCGATGTAAAACCAATAAAGTTACTGTCGCTTATATCAAATTTTATTCAATAAACATCTCACCAACAGAATGAATTTAAATGATCAACAAAACTACATACTCCTATTGTTCCTAATTTCAGAATTAGAAGGAAATACTAAAATTATTAATAAAATAAATATATAAATATGTAAAAAAATACATAAATATGCACACAAAATTCATATAGACTCGTTATTATTTTTACAAAAATAAAAATATTTGAATGAATCCATTCTCAAATTTATAAAATTTTTAAAATGTAATTATATTTCTTCTAATATTCCTAATAATTTTGTGCTTGTGTTGATTTATGTATTTGTTTATATTATATAAATATATAAAAAAATATCTGCAAAAAAAAACATAAATATCAACAAAATGTTTTTAAAAAATGATTGCTCAACTAAACACTATCATGTAGATATACGAGCTCATCATTCAAAACACACTAGGCGTTGTTAGATTACATAGAGGATTAATTGTAATTATAGGAAACGGCCGAGTTTTGTAATCGTTTGTAAATTGCAGTACTAATTTAGGCAATACTCATAAAAGTAATGAATTCATAATTTGGGTATTAAAATTTCAAAAACAAAACTTTATTCTCGGTAATGTGATAATTAATGTACTTTCTTAAAATTGTTGTTTATTACAATTAAGGCGTATATCCTTTCATTTAACCAAATCGCTTTAAAAAGATTATTGTATGACACTATGCATAAATAATTACAAGTGCAATTCAAGAAATATGGAAGGGTGGGAATATTCTGTGATATAAAAGCAGCTAGTAATAGTTGCAATATTATTTTGTTTATTAGATTTTATGCTGTTTATATTTAGAATTAGCATATTTCCTTAAATAAATAATATTACTAGGCCAAACATAGTTTTTATTTTCTTATGAATAGCAATTTTACAGCGTTAATTACACGTAGGTGGGTCCTGCAATAGTAAATGCTAATAATTAAATATTATTGAAATATTCATTTAAAAAAATAGATATTAATAAACACTTAGAATAGCTAATATTTGTTGAAGCTATAGTTTCATGAAGTCTTCTCGGTTGTTTGCTATTCTTACGTTTTTAAAACAATTAATACAAGATTTACTATGAATACCAAAAAATTATTTATTTCTATGTGAGTTTAAGTTTTAAGAATCAATTGGGTCCAAGTTATAAAAGAGATATTTCAATTTAAAGCAGGTTAAACCGCAGTATACAACGTTTCTTGTGATATTAAACAATCCAATTTTTCTACCTAATTTGCATAATTGCGGAGGGTTTTACAACTGTATACTCCAATAAATCATTTACCTGCAACGGTCGACGCTAGCCGAACGCGCTAGGGTGAATAGTTTTGATAGTCACCGCGCTGTAGACGACCACATTAAGGGGAGGTTTACATATATATATCGGAAAAGTCTAAAAACTTTGAGTTTTTTTTTCAGACAAAGGAAAAGATATACGAAATACGGCTTTTTGCTAATAAATATATTAAAACAATTTAAATATATTTTTTTTATGACAACACCACTATAACGTTCGCTATTTGTATCTAGGTAGCAGTGTGCACAGAAAACATGGTCAAACTGCGTAAACTCTAGCATACGCAAAAGTGATCCGAAATTGAAAATAAAAAGAAGAGTTAGAAATATATTAAATTTGTTGGAGGTTATATCTAAATTTAACCAAATAAGTCGAAAGCAAACAATGTGGCAGGTACCGAACTTTAATTTGATTATTTTCTACTTCTTTTTTGTGTGTATGACTGGATATAAAAATGTGGAATATTGCAATTTTTAGTATATTATAGGTATAACCTCCAATAAAAACTGTTTACATTAAGAAAACAAAAGAATTAAGTTGATATATTGAACACTTGAAGAACCAGAACTTACGCAGATTTGAAAAATCATGTTTCGAGAAAAACGCGTTCAAAGTTTCGCAGCAAAAATTTTTACAAATAGTTCAACATACACTTAGTCAGTTATTCCAGCACCATACATTAATCCTTCTTCTTCTTCATACTTCTGCATTTGCAAAATTTGTTGCTTCCCTTTAGACAGCAAAGCGAGTTTTGCAGCGCTGGACATACTCTGCTCTGCCCGTTGTATGCGCTGACGATCAGAATTGATGACGAAATTTTTGGCATCAAGTCCTACTCCAATTCCCACCTCATTCATTATTTGTAATGCAGAAAAGTAACCTTCATTGAATAAATTTGCGGCAATGTAGGTAGCAAGTTGAATTGTTTATGGGTCGCAGTGTAAATCTTTTGGAGCTAGTTTCACACACTGAACTAAACGAGTCGTTTCATTTGACAATTTTTCCAATGCATTTTTGCAATAAATCACTCTAGAAAAAAACTTCATAAATCGGCCTAATAGCATCTTGATTTTTTTTTTTGCAAAAGAGAGTCATGTATGAATGAAGCAAGCTCAACCTTGGCTTCTGCAATGCGCCACTTACGCAGGCTGTCTACACCTTTTGGCAAATAAATGTGTCGTGGATCCGCGTCGGTTGAACATTTATAATGAAATGTAGCCCAAATAGCCTTCATTTTTTATGCAGAATCTGGATGTTGTCTAATTGCCAGTCCATAGTACACTATTGTTAAATTATTAATAACTTTGTCAGTCAGTTTACCAGCGCCCTTTCTTTGCCAATATATTATACCAAGCTTTCTAAGAAATTTAGTGTAAGTAACGTGCATCTGCAATAAATGATACATTTTATGGTAAGTAGTTTGCTAAAGCGTGGGAAAGTGTGTTTTAAGTAAAAGAAATATTGTTTAGGTCAGTTTCTTCAAATGTGCGTTTTATTTCGGATCTAATTGCTTCGTATTATTGTAATATAAATAGCTACTCTGTCGTTTATTTGTGATCCCGACTGTAGTGGCAATTCAAATCATTAAAGACAACTATACATACATCAACAAACAATAAGTATGATATTTCGACCCGAGTAACCCCGAGTCGAATATAGTATTGCATCTAATATGCTCCGTTTGAGTTCGGTACACCCCCTCTTTTAATAAGCCGTAGCGGCTTAAACAATGCGAATATTACGAAACCGCTTTAACCATGTATGTTATATTTGGAGCTTTTAAAAAATGCAAAAAACCAAAAATCGATTTTTCCAGTCAAATACATGTAAACCTACCCTTAAATAAGTCGGCCAGTGTACGTCGCCTATTGCATACTTATCTTTACAGTATTAATCATACAATAGTTTAATATTACGTTGCAATTTCAATTAGCAAACACCTAACATTTAGTTTTACAAGAAAAAAATGTTGAAATAACCTTTTTGCTTCTTACATTAGTAGAGTAACGTATCTGAGACAATCTGATTTTTAATTGTCTATCTCGAAATAACATTGAGATTGTGTAGGTTCTACATCTACAGTGTATATATGTGTGCGTATAATAACACAATGAACATGGCTTCCGTAGTAGGCACATATAATATGCAATTCATAAATGTTTTCAATTAATGAAACGGGTTCGAGAGCACGCACCTTCAGTCAAATGATCCCGCATTACCTGCCTGTCTGAGAGATTTCACAGTAATGTGTGGAATATATTCGAGGCAGAATCATTAACAATAAACAGGTACCAAAGGGGATTAACTTGAGGGGTCGCTTTAATTCTAAATTATGGTTCGCATCGGCAAAAGGGAAGGCAGTAAAATTATATCTTAGGCGTACATACAGTTATAATCATTATGTTCCTACTAAAGGAGGTAGGAATTCATTGAAATGTAGAGTAAGATGTTTTAATGTTTCAGTATAATGTTTGATATTTATTCTAACGCTTGATTTAATTATAAGATTTTTTCTCAAAAATATAAAAAAAAATAGAAAATTCAACTTTATCGGGTAATCAATTTTATCATACCAAAGAACTATTCTTTACTACTACATTTATTTTTTTAAGACTATTCCTTTCAAATGTTGGCCGCAATTACCGGTAACATGATCCACTCAACTGTGTAACTATTCGCCTAATTGTTCTCGTAATAATTTCATGGTTTCACTGGCATTGTTGCAAGTTGTACCGTAAAATAAAATACGGCAATTTTGTTTAATGGTGCAGTCATTCAGTCAGAAATTAACCTGATCACGGAACAAAATTGTTGGTTAAAACAATGGATCCTCTGCAAATTGCTAAAGCTTTCCACGATGAAATGTCAAACAATAATGCACAAAAGTACCGTGAGACATGGTACAATAGTTATTTGTTTCACTGGGCCAGAAACTACAGTTTAGTACAGTACGGTTTGTGTACAAGTACGAATACTCGCAAAAGAGGGCCGACAACTCTTAATTTTAAATTGAAAATAGAAGAAAGATATTTTTACACTAGGAAGTTGACAGTACAAGTTGGCACACATGTTACATACCTTAGTATTATGACCTTTCCGAAAATAAGTCTTTTTCTGTAATTTTCTTTCCAGTTTAATATGTATTGATCAATAATAAGTGCAATGAAGACTTTACCGGATCACTTTAGCAAGGTTGAATAGTAGCTTAATCATAATTTATTACACGTCTGTCATGTTGAATCTAGAGTGGCCAACTTTTAGTGACATTTTTGTCTGGCTAGGTACACTGAGAAGAAAGCTGTTGCTAAAATTACAATTCAGGTATTGTAATATGATTGGGGTAAATGTTAGTACAATTGATGTAATTATTATCATTCAAAGACAATAATTGTTCCTTACCAGACAGTAAAAGTTATAATAACTTTATTGTTAATTTTTGACGTAATTTTACCACACCTATAGCAAAAATGCATAACGTTTTGGTATATCAAAGTGTTCAAGTGTCATTGGTTATAGTTCCAATTTAGTCACGCATCCCTAACATGACCTATTTGTAATATTTTCTACAGGTACATGTGAATGAACAACTATTAACACAAAAAAAATCCCAGACGAGTTCCTTTGCTTAAATAAACAAATATTATATCGCTGTTTTCTGCTTTGTTAAACAAATATTTCATATTAATTTTCCAAAGTTTGTTTGATAAATAATCAGTCAATCATAAACTACGTTATATAAAATTTTCAAAACTTACGCGAAATTCTGTCATTCATACCCTTTACCGTGAGACAGACACATTTACTAGAAATATGCCAATATTTAATAGTAAAAATCACTAGACACTAGATTTTCTCATAATAATTCATACAAAAAAACAATCAAAAATCACCACTACCAACTTACATCTGATTAACAGTAAAGTTTCTACATACTCCCACAAGATGGCGGTGGTTACGGCCAAAATTATCACCTTGATTCCTTTTGTTTTTTATTTCTATCAATACCAAAAATCAAATCCTTATGTTTTTTTTCTTTTTTGGATATTGGCGTAAAATATCTTGGTGCGAGAAATCGACGTTAAGCGCGTTCAGCCAGACACAGATTCAAAGCAATGGAACCAAAGGTTGTTAACTAGTAGTCAGGATCTTTTCTAGGGAAAGTAGTCGATGGAAAAATACCCAACGGTCGTTACAGGTACAGTGTGAATAAATTGTAAAAAAAATAATTCTACTTGAAATAAGCAACATTGTAAGTTAGAATTTAGAATACCTAACTATTAATTGAACAAAAGTCTTTAAATGGCAAGGTGACCGCAGACACGGCCACCTCTTATGGTTGCTGGAGAGATAATATTCGAATTTAAAAATTCTGCAGCTGTCGTAGTCTACGATTTTCTATAAAAAAATTGTCTCGAAACTTCGGATTACCTTAACTGTAGAATAAAATACAGGTATGGGTGCATATATGCTTTTAGAATTACTTTTGATTAACTGCAACACTTATGGCTATTCATAAGTAATAATGTAAAAATTTTAAAGCAGGGTAAGCATGCAACCATGAATATCATTATACACAAATCTGCATTGTAATGATTCTTTCCATATTATAATATTGACAAATCAATGAAATTGGATATACAATCCTATTAAACTGAATTTACACTTTTAATTTAAATATGCACAGTAAAAATATTTTCTTTTTAATATGTTATTTATTTTATTTACACTTCTTGTAGGTGCCTCGTCAATGATTAATTTAACTTTCTGGATAGAATAGATAGATTTGTTTCGTGTTTTTACAAAAGTATTATACTCGTCATGTATATAAATAAATATTTAGAGACAAACGTCAGAGAAATAATATATAGAACAAAAACAATTCACAGAAACGTACTAGGAAACATCTTTATAATAAAGGGCGTGTCTAAGTACTCCGTAACCGAGTAAAAGCAGTGCATTAAAAGATAGTTTTTAATTTCTCTTTTGAAGTTATTCATATTCAGTTCTGTAATATGTAGTGGCAAATGATTATATAATTTAATATTCAAATAATTTTTAGTTGACTTTGAAAAACGAAAATTTGGTTCTCGAATTCTCTGTGCAGTCCTAGTATTATAAGTATGTATTGACGAATTTGTATTAAAATTATTTTTATTTAAATGAATTTCCAAAAGCTAGAAGTAAATGTATATGCGTGGTAATGGTAGTGTACGATGTTCTTTAAAAATTTGCCTCTAAAGCCAGCACCCACAACAACGCGCAACGCGCACTTTTGTAACTTAAAGACTAATAGAATGTGAAGAATTTCCTCAAAGTATAACAACGTAGATCAAATGGCTGTGAAATAATGAGTAATAAACGGATAGAATAACATTGGGTTCAACAACGTTTTTAAGTTTTCGTAAGATGTAGATTGTGTTAGATAACCTTGCACAAATCTCATTTATACGATCTACCTACGATAGATTGTTATCAATGGTAACACCAAGGAGTTTCATCGTATCAGGCATCTTATTACCCCCACGCGAACCAAATCAGAGTACGAGTCTTCTCAGCATTTAATTTTCAAGCTATTTGACGCAAACCCAATCTTCAACATTGAGCCCAGCGCTCCATCCGACATTTTAGATAGGATATTACAAGTCCTCGGCAGATGCTATCAGCGTGGTATCATCTGCATACGTAACACACGCGTCAGGTGTGATATATTAAAAAAAGTCATTTACATAAATGATAAAAAAGGGGGCCAAGGACAGAACCTTGGGGAACACCATATTTAAGAGGCAGAGTTTTGTGAAAATTATTCTTTACCTCAACCAAACTTGCGCTGATCAGACAAATAAGAACGTAGTAAGTCATGAACATTTCCCCGCACTCCGTATGCGAAAAGCTTATCGAGCAATACATTATTGTCAATGCAGTCGAACGCCCTGCTGAGGTCACACATCGTAATTCGCGTACGCAGACCATCCTTAAGACCCGCGATCACCCGATATATCAAGCTAAACTGCCTGAGTAGTGGAGCGATCTTTTCTAAAACAAATTGGCTTTTTCATTGATCAGAGATTTTGATTAAAGTTCTTATAATTATCTCAAAAATTTCGCCGAATGTAGATATTATTGAAATGGGACGATAATTTTCGACACTGTTTCTGTCTTCGTTTTTATATATAGGCACAACTCTAGTTTTGTTAAATAAATTCAGAAAGAAAACAAGTTCGACACAATTATTAGAATACGCTAGCAGCTAGAGGAAACGTGATTTTATCAACACAGCTCTTTAACAGACGCCCGGATATACCAGAACAATCGACAAAATTGATTTTTTTAGGGATAAAACAGCATCCACAACAATATTACTAAAGAAATACCAGTGACTGGCTTTACAACCGCAGAAGTCTTCGACATGATACGAAGTTATCTCCTTTTAAGAAATAAATTAAATTATGTAATATATAACTGCAATATATTTTAATTTAAATAAACCATGATACTTGACTTATTTACAACAGTAATATAATTTGGTATATAAGTTTTCTTACATGTTTCGTTTACTGTTAATAGTGATACATCTTCTTTATTTCCCAGGAAATTTCAAAATGAGACATTAATTAACATTTCTGTTGCTTTTCCAGATACAAAAAAAATGTTTTAAATAAATGCGGCACCAACTTAACGTCAATGAATTATTTCTTTTGAGGCTTCTTAAAAAAGAAAGTGAATTTCGATTAACATGCAAATATTAACACTATCAGATAGAATATTTAAGAAAAAATTAACAATCTAAACAACAATAATAACCGTATTTCGAATACTTAAACTTAAAGACATTAAGTTAAACGTAGGCAACAATGGAGATCAGTTTGTTACATTGATCGAAATATCTAATCGAAGTTAATGCAAAATAAGCCATCAAAATGCCTCGTCGTGTTTTGATTAGTAATCGATAATGTAATATGGATAAAGTCGAATTAGGAGGCAACAAAAGCGACGACATACCGAACAAATCTTTAATTAAGCGCCTGAACGAGGCTGTTAGAGCCTGTAGCGTAGTGTTTATCAAACAAGGACAATAAGCCAACGAAGCGGCGTACTACCGAAGCGATCGGGTCAGCGTCAAAACCGGAAACTAGATCAATTAAGATCCCCAGACGGGCTCCAGTTGAAAGGAAATCGCTGGCGGATAGCTACTACGCGACCGAGATCGTTTTCCTTGTGACAAGGTGACGTAGGACTCGCTCACTTTCAGAAAATGTCTCATTAATACTTAATTAGTCTCCAGGATAATGCTTTATTGCTTTTCTGATGGGTTCGGAAAATGTCCATTTTAAATGTTAGTAAAACTTTCGTCAGAATACTTTATTGAGCACAATTGAGCGCAGAACAAACTCGAATCTTTTATTTCACGGTATAAACGTGAATTGTTGCACAAGCAATGTAGGACGAAAGGAGATTTTACTTTGAACAACTTTTGAAATAATCACATTCTGCTTTGTATTTATTTATGACTTCGTTCTAAATACAATGGTATTTGTGTAAATAGCATCATTGATATAACAGCAAGAAAGAGAAGACAGATTCGCTTCCTCATAGGACACTCAACGTAAGTATTTCTACCCATTCGCCCCGTTTGTCGACAAAGTAATTCGATTCATCACTTTATTTAATTTAAATTTTATTGGAAAATAGTTTAGTTCGAACATTATACAAGACACAGCAATAAATGTATGACAGAGGTTTAATTTACATTGAAGTAATACTAACTTTTGTAATTAAACATTTAAGAGTATCTGTCAGGTAAGGATTGTATACCGGTTTACCGGTATATAATTACCAATTAAAAAAAAAACAGGTAAGTGTAAGTAACAATGCACCCACTTACTAATTTTATGTGAGATGTTTTTTGGTTAATTTTAATTTAAACTTTCTGAGTTGAGAACCGTTGTATGCCCTAGAATAGAGAATATAGAAAAGAAATGCAAAAACTTTTGTAGAAACGTATGACCTCCATTCCATCGAGTAGTCAAAAGAGAAGAATCAAAATCTCAACAAAGCAAAAAAATTTAAAAAAGGTCTTCAGTTGTGCTTAGACGGTAGGAAGCAAAACACCCCACTTTCCTACCTGCTTTTTTAACCAAGTTAATTTCAATTCTCGCATTTATGGTTTATTGTATGGATTTTATTATCTCTCGAAAAAAGTGATTAGCATATATAGATTTTGCTCTGGAGTTTTTAAATTTTTAAAAGTTTGAAATCTTTTTTCTTGAGAGTATAGTAAATGCTCATTTTAATATTAAAAAATAGTAATATATAAGAACAACATTTCACGTATTTAATTAATAGCAATTTTGAATACCACCACATTAGGAGAGAACATTTAATGCAACATGGTGTAAAATAACATTAAATTTGAACCTTAAATATTTTTTTACTTCTTACAACTGTTTAAATAATTAAATACAAATACTTATTACCAAATTTAATATATGCCTAAATTTGCAAAATATGTATTATTCTAGCCTAACTTCTAACTCTATTTTCTTGGGGATCCCCATTAATGGTCACAAATGAAAAAAAAAAGTACGGTAATTTACCGTATCTTCATTTTTCATTTACCGAATATTACCTGGTAAATGAAGAAATTGGTAAATTTACAATCACTACTATCAGGGTAAGCCAAATTAAGTCCGCACCATTGCTATAGTCTTGCTATGCTTATTATAATGCCATAATAACGACGAATTAGTTAAATTAGGTAACTAGTAGTGCTTTGAATCTTGATTAATACGCTAATACAACAAAGAACAGTTGCGTAACGTATTTTCAAAGAGATTCGAATTTTGTCAATGTAAAAGTTTATAAACACAAGCATCTTTAAATGAATAATAAAGAAGATATAGCCGATTTCCACGTGCTTTCATGATTATAGGAACAGAATAGTGTTTTTATAAATGAAACACCTGTAGTTTTCCCAAAATCTTATAAAGGTTTTAACAAAAATTTAGACGCTGTAAACCAGTGTAATTATTGAATTCTGTTTTTGTCTGATTCCTGCACTAATTGTGAGAGAAATGTTTTCTTCTCATTGTAGGACATGTATATAATTATCGTTATTTTGTTATTCTTTTTGAGAAGGGAAATAAAGATATATTATTATTATTATTATTACTAAAGTGTTAAAGTTCCCAACATTGATTTAAATATATAGGATATTTCCTGAGGTAGTCGGTAACTTACACCGTAAGTTGTAGAAATAATTCTAAACATAAAACCTTATATCTACTTTAGATCAATTCTCTTCGTTCTAGAGATTTCAACAACAAAGAAATGTGCACCAATTAACAAGTAAAGTTAGTTAAAGCATTTGTAACCTAAGTAACTTCATAAAGTCTTTCATGATTATAAGCAAAATGATATTTTTTAACACCTGTGGTTTTCCCAAAGTTTTATAAAAGTCTTAATATCACAAAAGTTTGAATATACATGCATGAAATAGTCTTCATTACTTAATTACAAAAAGAAATACAAACAATAAAATAAAAAGTGGAAAAAGTAAGAATAATAAAGAAATACATATTCAAAAATCTCTCCTTGCTGTTCAATGAATTTGTGAGCCCCATTTAAGAATGTTTTTGCAGCTTCTTTCAAGTCCTAAAGTTTTGTTTGCTAAATATCGCTAAGGTTTATAATAGTTTCAATTGAGATTGAGATTTCCTGATGGTTATATATGAGTTGCATACCGATTTGTAACGGCACGATAACGGTATATTTGTTGAGATTGCTATAATTACGATAAATTCGAAAAGAAGTTTCGCGACTTAGCTTACCGATAATTATACAACAATACACAAAATTGTGATCAGAAATATAAGTGTTTATAAAGCTACAATCCGAATATTCGGCAACTTTTGTAACTACATATATACAGGTATTTCACGTAAATGGTTCATAAATTTATGATGTTCTACTATTTACTTATATTTGAGATTTTGGCACCACTATCTGTTTGATTCCTTCCTAATTTCAAATTAAATTACAGGTGTCCCAATTTAAAAAAATGACTTTTCTGTATTCGAAAATGAGGCACTTTGGTTCTTAGTTTTAAACAGCTGTAGGTTAGAATGTCAAATGTGTGTACCGTTTCTTAGAGTTGTATCTATATTTATAACCTAGCAAGTTTGAATCTCTACTTGAGTTATTAACCAGTATATTAATTTACTGAATGATGCATATTATGTATAACAAAAACAGAATATCTTAAATAACTCAAAAACGGCATTATGTAGCTATAGGATTAGCTAAGCAAGATTGACATATTTATGGTCGTAAAATCCAATAATGTAAAAATATTAGATCATTCTATTTAAAAAAAAATAAACAAGTTGACGGAAGAGATATTTTGGTTAAAGTATTTTACATTTATAGTTCCAATCGGACAGATAATGGTGCCAAAATCTCAAAATATAAGTAAATAATAAAACATCATAAACTTTTAATAAACCACTGACGTAGAATAGCCTGTATAGTTTGGTGATTTAAGGAACAAAATTCATCATTGCGCTATTTAAGCCAGGAAAATATTGTTCTGACGTATTGTGTTGTGTTGCGTTGCTATAACGGGTTTACATAAGTCATACAACTGTTCTCTCGTGTACTTAAATGAGTGGTGTGCACATTCATCTGATGCTACGTTTTCTGGCGAGTTTCTTGTGTCAAATATCGACCTACCCGGATTTGCGTCAGACACTGTCACAAACGTCAGAACCGTCAGACCGTTTTTCGGCCGCAAAGTACGAGCCTTCGACGAAATTAGAAAAAAAAATTGACGAAATTTTGCTAATTGAAGTATATGTTTGTTTGTTGACCTGTAAATGTACTGACGTGTTTTTACAATTTTAACTTTTAAATCTAATTAAAAATTTAACTTTAACCCTTTAACATTATAACTAATGATAAATGAAAAATGAAATGTGAAAAAGGAAAAAATAAAATTTCCGAAACGTAAAGAACATCTCTATAATTAAACAAAAAACCGGCATACCCAAGGAAATGAAAAAATAATAATTGAAAACATAAGAAATTACGAATTTTTATTTAACATGCTGAAGTTTATTTTTCCCTTGTACAGAGTGTCCGTTTATATTTTGACCCCTGCCTGCAGGCTGTATTATTTACTTATATTTGAAGTAAAAAAAACTTTAAATGCAAAAGTAATATGATTTTTGTTCTATTATCTTTCACAAATTTCAAGATTGATATTATCTCATAACTTGAAAATGAATATAACACCCTGTATACTGTTGGATAGTATGAAAGACCTCGTTTCACTGATTTCCAATATATGCTTACATGTTGTTGATGTTTGATTAAACTGTTTCTGAATTATTAGAGTTTATATCATTTAAACTATATCAGTGCAAACTCTAGACTGCCATGAAAACTATGGAATTTAATATAAAGAAGAAAAGAATATTTAGTTATCAAAAACAAAACAAAAACTAAAATAACAAAAAAATTCAACATAACCATTGCTATTATTTATATAACTAACAGTGCTTCTCATGAACTTTCTTGTAATTGCGTTTAAAATAAAGTTGGGAGGGCCTCTATTTAAAAGCACTATTTAATTTGACCAAATCGTTGCTTTACTATCGGTATTCTATTATTACTAAAAAATTCTAATTATTTCATGTTTTTCTCCCGTGGAATATCTCATATTTAATAAAAGAATATAAAGTATTTTTAATATTACACAAAATGTCTTACCAATTTATGGAATAATTTCAACTTCAAAAATTGTAAAAGGTATAAAACTTTTGTTTTAAATTGTGTTTCTATCTTAAATTATACAGCCTGTAGGAATCAAAATACAAAACGAACACCCTGTGTAGATCGCTCTTCGAAAGCTGGTATCCATTTTTTTAAATTTTTTCTCTTTTTTTTTCATGTAAACTTTCAAATTGTTCCCTGGACATCCTAAAGTGCCAACATATGGAAACGTTCTTCATCTTTAATGAACCGATTATGAACCAATTTCCTTTTCTAATTCGTCTAAAGAGGTTTGAAGTCATATAGGGCAACAAAACAAAAATACACTGCAAAATTTTAAATCAAGTACCTATTTAAACATAATCGACACAATGCATCAGAAAAATATGTTTACGACATGTCACAACATAACGCACTGCAACACATCACCACAAAACACGTCATCAGAACAATGTTTTCAAGCAAAACGCTCGGAGAGGTCAATTTTATTTTTTAAATAGCCCCCTTATGGCAAAAAAATTCTACTAATGACGTCATGCATATTTCACAATGACGTCATTGGTGTTTTTTTAAATGACAACTCTATTTTTTGCAGTTTTTTTTTTTTTTTTGTAGACGATCCTATTTCTTTGAGAAAACAACACACTTAACGTAATAAATAAAAATGTAACTTTAATGGAGGAAAATCATGTGTATGAGTGACACTCTTAAAAATGTAAACTTACTTTATCATTATCATGTGTGTATTACTTTTCGCAGATCAAACAAAAACTAATAGGCCTAAATTTTACTATTTAAAAACAGTACTTGAGTATTTTAGCGTGAGTGCAAAAGAAGCATTTAGCAAGCTTTTTAGAAGCGCATTTTTTTTGCCGTTAACAAGAAGTGGCACGTTTATCAGAATGGGGAAGAGTAGAAATTTTAATAATGGTTGGATATGGTGATAAGCTTTACCAATTGCTTTTTACAAAATTCAAATATCTAAATCCGTTTTCGAAATATTTGACTTGGGAGTTTCAAGTGGCGCATCCTGTATACAGAGTGTATCAGATATAGAGGTAAATATAATAATATGTAGCAGCTGTAATCATATACAATGAAAAAGTCTTAATGCACAGAGTGTCTATCTGTAAGCATTAACGAGAAAAAAATATTTTATAAATGCCGTGGGCTAGAGCCGCACCTGTGCCCAACCTAAATGCTGTCCCGAGTATCCTTTCACATACCACTATTATTCAGCCATTACCGCTGTTGGTTTTGTGTGGATCGCCACTTGGAGTGCAAGCCACTTCGAACATTTTATTTAAATTTTTCCCGTCTCGAAAAAACGATCCTTTTCAGGACCATCATGATTTCATATAAAGAAAATCGAAGAATGCATCGGCAAAAGCGCAGGAATGTATAGATTCATTTTCGCGCGACATCATAGTAAAAAGGCGTGTTTGCAAATTTTCTGTATCTACATTTATTTCTGTGTAATTGGATTCAATTCATTTTGCGATATTTGATTAAATAAATCCAAAAGAAATAACTCAGATTCATGTGGTACCGTTTATTGACAACTAACTCTCGATTCGACAAAGCAAATGAAAAATATTTACGTTTTTTGTAACTACTGAAGTCGCATATCCGGTGAAACTCGAAGGTCTTATCAGGATATTAAAAATAATAATTTGTAGACTTACGTAGAATGCTCTTAACAAAAAAGGAATGTTTATTGTATAAAAAGAAGAAATTTAAAATGCCTCAGTTTTGCTATTTTTACAAGGGCACACTGGCCGATTGAACCTTATTTATTCAGAATGACGTTAAATGAACTTACGGCATACCATTAAGAATAATACTAAATGAGTGCGATGTATTTATACATAATACTCTAAATTTTCCTTTTTTTTATTCATTAATGATGAAATCCGGTACTTAAACATTGACAAATATTTTGCGCTTAACTTAACTCTTTAAATATTATAAGTTTACAAAAAAAGTTCATGACATAAAAGTTATGTTTCGACTAGTAGAATACGACGACACAGCCATTCTTTTTCCCTAAACCCACCTTTTGCCATTTCAGTCCACAGTGCGATGCTCTCCTTTATTCATAGCCTACTAATTCAAGTATCAGTGTTCACTACAAAAGAGAGAAGGAAACCTATTATTAATTGTAACGCGCACGGGTTTCCTTTTTCTTTTTTTCTTGGTCTATCTCTAACATTTTTCGCATTATTATTTATTTAATGGTTTATATCCTACAATAGCAATCAATATATTCCTTTACCTTTCGTTCTTGTTGATATCTTTTGTTATGGTATAGCGGGAAAGGCTTGGAATCTACTTTATTATAAGTAAATATTACAGATACTTATCCCGGCATTGTATTTTTAATTATTTACTCTATATATCTTCCATCATCCTCTACTTGATCCTTTTCCTATCTACTACGAACATAAAAATTTCATTAGGAATTAGGATACCATGTGTAGGTAACTGAAGATTCTGCGATGCCAACTAAAACAACCGTAGCTTGAAACAAATACCGTGACCTTTCACTCCCTCTTTTCCATCAGTTACTTTTAAAAACCCGCAACAATACCGAGATCGTTGCTACCTCTATAATATATATTTACTGTCTTCGTATGTACTTCGATAGACTTCTCGATATTTCTACATTGGTAGATAGTATTATCAAGCAATTTTTTGCCGAAGTTTTTGTGCGAATTTTTCTTTAGAAACCTTTCTCTTGTGTTTAAAATTACTTTTTGCATTCGTTTTTTAAATCTATTATTCCCTTCGTTGAAACTTCAGTATTATCTTGGATTATTTCTTCCAAATTAGTACTAGTTTAGCCTCTTGAATCTTTAATGGCGTTTGCTACAGGGGATTGCAGTAAAAATCAATTTCCAATCGTCCTACAAATGTAACCAATTACATGCAATGCCACTCTCGAAGTTTCAATTATCTAGGTTCCTATTATCTGTAATTGTTTCTACGTTCTGTATAATGCTTCCGTCATTCTTATAAAGCAAACAGTTGTTAAGGGCAAATAAAAATACGTTCGTATTTAGGATGACTCCTGCGGTATATTATTTATATTAATAGTCAGAAGTATCTTATAAACAAGGCATTTTAAAACCTGACGAATTAAAATGAAGGTGATTGGTTTAACCGATGAAAGCAGTTTTCATTCGTTTTGCTTCAACAACGTCATGCTGTGGGGGCAAAATATCTGACGGCGTATGATATTTGTCCATCGAGTCGCATCGTTCGATGAGACTATGTAAAAATAGGCACTTCAGTTGCCTGTTTGGACTCCTATAGTTATGACCGTTCTATATTGTCTTCTAGTAGCAGTAAAGCAATTTTCTTGTTACAATGGCTCATCAAAATGAACATACTTTCCTCTTTTCAACAAAGTATTGGAATTACAAGGACCTGATTTAAAGGGTGTACTTGCGAAACTCAAGATCCCTAGTTATGACGACCTGGGGTTTGATATTCTAGACACCCTCCAACATGTAAATTAAATAAATATAAAATATTTGTTTATTTATTTAATCATTTGTGATAGCAACAGGATAAACCCAAAAAACCTTATCCATAAATGAACGAATATAATTACATCCATATGCATATAAACTAGGTAATTTAAATTCTGAAGTGATATTAGATTATACTACAAAAATAAGCAAAAGAATGCATTATACAACTTAAATGTCTAACTTAGGTAACAAAATACATCAAGAAGAGATAATCAGACACTATGCATACCTATTATAGTATATAATAATGTAATTAATCTCAATTAATAGTAACTTCAATTGCGGCTTACACGTTTCGGCCTAAACAGGCCATCTTCAGAGCCATCTATAAAATTACAATTATTTGCTTAAAGCTTTTGCGTTAGGTCGAAATATCTAAGTCGCAATTATAATTACTGTTAAAGTAATGGATTCAGATTAATTGTATTATTATTTACTATAGCTTCAGCTCAATCTCGACTAATAAAGATATTAGCTTCCAGTTTCTGCCAGTATAGTCGAAAATCGGTCAAAATATTTATTCGCTGAACAAGCTTTAGTTCTCTTTCATGACTTAGATCTCTCGGAGAGAAAGAATGTACAAGCTTCTCAGATCAGTGTTGAACAGCATACTGTTTCCCTAGTGTTGTGAAATCAATGAAACTAAGTTATATTTATCTTCAAACTCTTTTTTTCAAGAACACCTGAACAAAATTTTTGACAGTATCGTAATCGATAAAATCAAACAACCCTACAAACATGTAAACAAGTGGGGTTTTGATGGCAATGGTGGTCCCAGTTCATATAAGCAACCATTTACATTCGCTAAGAACACCGACGATAATCTTTTTGTAGTGGATTTCGTCCCGCCCAGACAATAGGGCTAATATGTCACCGCTGAGATTATTTGAACCCCGAAAACGTTACAATATTGTGCTAACGTGCATTTAGTTAGCGTTCGTCCAAATCATTGACATATATAATGAAAAGGGTAGAACTCTGAATGGAACCCTGAGGAACTTCACAATCCAAATTCACAACAGAGGAGTAGTGTCCTGCTCACATTTTTGGTCATTTATACTTCCTGTCGCCTATTTAATACCTAAGAGGAATTAAAGTAGGTAGTAGGCAATACTGTATAGATGCCAATGGATTTTAATTGGTCTAATAACTAATAATTCTAATAACGAATGATCCGGCATATCGAAAACCTTTGCCAAATCATAAAAAAAAACACCGGTAACCAAACTCCTTCTATCCAAATCCGCATAAACACTTTTTAACGCAAACTCTGTCGCGTAGGAAGTATTCCTACCACCAACAAATCCAAATTGTGAAAGCGAAATTAAATTATATTTTTCAATGAATAATCAACCGACACATTTTCTATACTAACTCTACGTCCTTCCAAAAGCAAAAAACCTATTAATACTATCTCTATTGCAAGCATTATAAAAATAAGGAAGCGTAACTTAACTATGTTTTCTGTTTGCAATTATAATGCATTCTTTTAGGAAGATATCTAAGCGGATATCATCAGTCGACGCATAACATTCTGATCTCCTTTATTTAATAATCGTCCATTGTTTTAAGAGAGTCCTCAGGGAGAAGCGAATCGCATTTATAATAAATAACCCCTAAATGATTAGTATTATTATTATTACTATCATCAATACCTACTGGAGTTATTACAGCCATTTTGTTCGAATTGCGTTTTCGATTGTTCCTACGTTGGATAGGCATTGTAAGTCCCTGTCGACAAATCGCTTCGGTCTTATATTGTTCTTAGTCATGAAAGCGGCCGAAATAATGTCCCAATTTCTGCTAATAAATATATCGTTGTTTGACAGAAAAATTACACAGCATAAGCAGCAGTAAATTATAATTTAACGTCTGTATAGGTATATGTACTGACTCGATTGTTTTTTAGTTTATAACTGCAATAGAACTACAATGCAGTTCATAAACAGATAAATTTTAACATCCAAGTTAGATTACTTATGTACATAGATAAGATTAGTAAAGACAATATCGTTATTAGATGTTCCTTTCTTAAGATTTTATTTATCTAACGCAATGTCTTTAAATAAAGTAGTTTATGAAAACACAAGTTTTATAATTTTATAATATACTACTAAACGCTTTTCAGAAACGAGTTTTTTATACTATTTTTTATATTTCGGGGTTGGGAACCGATTATGATTGTGACACGGGTAGATAGTCATAGCGGCAACTGTGGCTGAACAGAAAATGCTATATTAACGTTAGGAAGTCGCAAATGATCACACCACCGCACAGTGGTCCAAATTGCGTTCGTAGCGCGAAATAATTACCGTTTATGTTTAAATCCAGTCCACATTTGCATATTTATAATCTTCGCAGTTGTGATAGTACTATTGTACAGGTAATAATATTAATAATAATGTTTATTGACATTTACTCAGGGACAACATATTAACCTTTGATTTTTATTCATATTAAATAAGACAACACTGAAAATAGAAAGATGTATATAAAAGATAAGAGATTTGAAATAAATACTTTTGTACTACTTTTGTATTAGTTGGTATTGATGTCTACATTCATCAAATGCTTTTTGTGGCCTACCAAATAACTAAATTGTTTTTTAGTAAATGGACTTTTTTTTGGACTGTACTACCAACAGTAGCACCAGCAAGTTCTACTTTCTGATCTAACCATCTCTTTATTTCTTGCTATAAATTCTTTTACGTTGCGAGAACTTTATTTCCAAGGAAATTCTATCTTTTTCTTATAACATTAGTTAATATTTTATCAGCTTCTTGTTCATTTATAGTTTCTTTCGTAAATACACTGTTTAAACGTATGTGCTAGCGTAGATCTGCTACTCCTACGCTATGTTTAACTGCAATGGACATTTCATATAAAAAAAAATATAATACAGGCTCTCTGGTCTAGTGAATAGCGTGCTCAGTTTCTAAAAGAGAAGTCTGGAGTTCTAGGCTGCTGACGTATGCATTTTTTGTTAATAATACGTAAATATAATTATTAAATTTAGTTTTCGCATTTAAATTCAAATTGTTGCAAACGTGAATCGCATATGAATTAAAATTCAATAATAAAACATGCATACGAAACATTCATTACAAAAAATTATAGCAGTAAATAAACTAATGAAAACAATAGATAAAAATTGAAAATACGTGATATTACAATTACGTTTAATTTTTATAATATGAAAATTTTATATATTATTGCACCGTGATTGTGCACAGAGAAAATCTGCATAGTAATATTTACACTACACTGTTGGACGAAAATTGTAGTAAGAATTTTTTACTATTGTGGGAAATTTTTAAACAACGTAACAAATTAACACTAATAATAAATACTAAACACTACTAAAAACACTAATACACTAATTTACTCAATTACTGATATTTATATCCACTGAAATTTTCAATATCTCACCAATTTCACCAAGTGTATAACATACATAAATCTCGGGATCTTCATCAGCCTCTGCCTTTTTTCCCACTGGCATCTTCATCCAGTTCCTCCAATTCAAGCCTAAGGTCAGTTACTTTTAATTCCTTTAACTTGCACACTTTAGTTACTATACTCTATGTCATTACACAAGTGTTATAGTTCACCAAAATTTTTGGTCACTATTACATCGCCAAACTCACAACAAATCCCACACCTGGATGCTAATTGTAATGCTTTCGGCAATGCGTTCGAAATATTTAATAAAAAATATTTATTTCTACACTTAAAATTTAATGAATAACGAAGAAGTACTAAAAACACTAATACACTTAAAGTGAATTCTTATGTTATATTTTTGCCTGCTCTACTTAATTGCTAGTATTTATATCCATTGATTTATTTCTATCATTATTCCCCATTCGCTTCGCTGGCTTTGGCTTTTCGAGCTCCAATTCTCCGATACAAACCGGAAGGATTATTAGCCCAACATTAATGCAATAACAAACCGGAATATTTAATCCAATTAGTTCAAAGTTTCAATGGAACTATATTGCATATACTTTTATTTAAACACCTTTTTAATGAATTATGTATTTATACTACTGCACTAATTTATATTATTATTCATCATCCAATTATGAGTGCATTAAAATTAAATTAAATCTGGAGCATATCTACTTTATTAGGGTAAACGAAAAATGTTGATATCCCTTCATTTATGCATTTTACGATCCTGTGATCTGGGAACATGTAATAATGAATATTGATAATATAGTTGGGTCGTTTCAATATCGTGCAAAACCCTATGTCTATCTCAACTAAATTTCTTTCATCACTTTACAAAAAAAGCAATAAGCGCAAATAGAACCTGGAACTTCCTACTGTTGACCGATTCATACCTGACCCTGCCCTTGACCTTTCGATATAGTATTAAATATCGGTAAGAAGTATTGAATAAAGTAGATGACGCACGACATTATTCTTAGACAGTACCTTATGATGGTAAATTCATACCTGAAAAATAAATTAATTAAAATTTCAAAAGTACTAAAATCTTTATGGCCTAAAACCTATATGAATATTAAATGAGATATTTAACAAAAACTGAAACCTTACAATGGCCTTCCCCAAAAATCTGTAAGCAATAAGTTTTATGAAAAAAGGTTTCAAGAAAACGTTTTAACAAAAGAGATCCATAAAACGGTTTACACTCCTGGTTTTTGGAAAGCGCTTGAAGGTCCTAGGAAGGTCAAGTTGTATTTTTTAAACGGAATACGGTTTTTTACAAATCCTTAAAAAGGGTATAAAGTATACTTATACCTAATAGGTACTGCGTTTTCAAGCAAAGTTCAGAAAATAAAGGAATTAAATACAAGTTGCTAGCAAACATAAAAACTGCAATCCGAATCGCTACATTTAAATTTAAATTAAAGCGATTCCTTCACGCACGTAGTTTCATATGATTTATAAATATTTTATTTTATCTTCCAGTCTAAATAAGTTTGCATGTCGCCTACTCCACTTTATTATTGACATAAGTTATTAAGAAAGTTACTTGCCTTTAAAGATAGCGAAAATTAAAAGTATGTTTTTGTTCATCCTGTATAACTTTTTTGCATTACTTTTATTTTATTACCAAGTCTTTAACTTTAGTTAAGAAATAGATATAGTTTAAAATATCTAGCTTAAATATGCATGACAGGCATGCCTCTTCAATTTTAGTCTACATTTTGAAGAATAGTTAATTATTTCGTAAACGAGTTGAGTTAGGTATAAAAAACCTAGCATTAACTCGCCTTGATTTAGTCTGTACTATCAAAATATGCCATAACATACAGGGTGTTCTATTTAATTTTTCACAACTTTGGTGTGTAACTTTTTTGAGTCAGCCTGTATAATTCAGAATAATTTTGAAATGTGATCCTTCTGAACCCGTATAACCTTTATTAAAAAAGAAAACTGAAAATATGTTATCGCCTTTCGTATATAAACCGACGCGAATATGGTGGCTCACAAGTGTTCAAATATTTAATACGCTCCATTATGAAAAGCGTATCTAATCAGATACATATCTCAATTCCAAAATATTCAGAAATGGTATTCTGGACACAAAATTAACATAAATATCTGTTTTTTTTTAAATATATTCAATACTCTTGGAAGTATAAATTTAGACGGCTTATTTAATACTCTCATTAGTTTTCGTAATTATTAATTATATTATTGGAATCTAAGAAAATCGCAAAGTAAACTATATTTATTTAGATACTTTCTCTGTACCAACTTTAATTATGGAGAATTCGCTAGCAAACGCCATTGTTTGGTCCAGCTGGAGAATTGATGCCTGTAGTTCTTACTAACTAAAGCTGGTTCAGCTCCCTTATTGCCACAAATTCAATTTGTTGTTTCTACACATAGTATTAGATCTTTTGGCAGCTTGTGTATTCCCACTGCACGTTTTAATTCACTTGAACGAGCTTTACTAGCATCCCCAGCTGCTAATGATAATGTTTTCTGCAGACCGTTCATCGCCTAACACTGCAGTTTTATTGCTCGTGTATACACATTCCTTATTAGTTGTTGCAGCATTCACATAAAGCGCTAAAAGTTTTTACTTGGAATCTGCGTTTCCAAGAGGCCCGTGAGAAGTTATAAAGCGGAAGCAAATAATAGCTTTCGTTCAGGTTTACTATCCGCTGGAAAGGAAAATAAAGAAACTATGTAAACTTGTAGAGGAAATACATATGGAATTTATTGATTTTATTTAGTGCTATTTTTAACAGTCCTTGTAAGTTCATCTTAAAAGGACTTAAAATTAGCTGTTTTAGTACAGGGGTTGAAAACAATAATAATAACGATTTTGGTTCTCAAAAGAGTTATGAAGAACCGTTATTTTCCATAACAGTTTTTAGAACCGATTTCGATTACGGTATTAATGTTAACATCGATTTCGGTGATATATTGACTATTTTCGGTTATTTTTAATTTGTCGGTGCTTATTTTCTTTTGACGATTGAAGGGTTTGTGTCAACCTGCAAATTTAATTCTTTATTATTACCTGGATTCCATATTAAGTTAAAATTTGGTTTTTTAATTTACACAATACTTAAATTCTATTTTTATTATTATTAAAACAACAATTTTGTTTATAACTAAAAATTGCATACATGTTTCGGCTTTGATTGCCTTTTTTAATAGATTACATTTACATACTGCTGTAGACTGGCACTCCGGTTATTTGAACTCAGTGTTTTCATTTTTCCAAGATCAAGCTTTGGCTTTGCCGCGCGCAAATTCTCACTTAGATTTAATATTTGTGTATTTTGCTAAGAATTTAGTAGTTTTGTTTGATGTATTTTATTGTTCAGTTAGTTAGTTTATTTTCTTTCCTTTATATGTTTAGCATTTGTTTATCTTGTTTTAGGTCCTTCTTAAAAGGCATTTTCTATGATTTTTGCGGCTGACGCAGCGCGGGCAGTTGTTAGTTTTGTATATACGCGTTGTAGGGCCTCTTTTAGGGCAGTGTCTGAATCTTTGTCGCGAATGTAAGTATATGTAAATTTTGAGCTCTTTGCATCCATTTTGCAATCTTTCATTTGTAAGGATTTGTTCGTTATTTTGTTAATTTTTATCATCATTCAGACAACTCAGTTTATTAATTGGTGTTATAATATTTGTGCACAATTTATGTATAAGGCCCGTTAATAATTTGTTCTAGAAGTGACCGCGTTAAGAGTTTAAATTTTCCGTTTTTTTTTTGTTAGTTTTAATTAATTGTATTTTAATCACCTCGGGGTAGGTGAAGAGAAGCTTAGAGCTTGTATTTTAAATTTCATTTTGTTTTTGTTTGTTTCTCCACGTTATTTGAATTAAATTTTAGTTTGCTTTGATTTTTGAGACCACGTGGATTTTTTGTGGTATAAGAAATTCCTTCTAGAACGAATCCACCATTTTGTTTGCTAAAGGATTTGCATTGTCCTTTTTAATTGTAAATTCACGAAGGGGTTATTTTAATCCAAGACATTCAGTCTTAAGGTTTTTTCCCCTGTTGTTTCTTTTCTTTTTAAACAATAAATTGAATGATTGTAAATATAATTTAAAATTACAGTTTTTTTATTTTTGAATCAGCCATTTCAATTTTTGGGGATTTTAAAGAAAGTCAAATTTTACAAACGCCCACTATTACTTTTCATGAAAGTTACTCTGAGATCTGAGAATCTCTTGCGCCCTTTTGAATTTTTATTTGCTAAATTAATTTTGTCATTTTTAATTTCTTTAAACATATATGTTTGTACAATCAGTTCACAGCAATACGTACGTGTATTTTACGTTAACATTTAAAATTTTCAATTTTAAGTTTTATTTATATGTTTATATTAGTATGAAAGTTAAAATGCAAGAGTTTTAAACTTTGTTACTATCATGTGATCAGGTTAGTAAATGGAACTTTTGATAATGAACGTAGAATGAAACATCTATCGCGGCAAGCCAAACATAAGCAAATCACTTTGAAGGAGTTCTACATAGAAATGGGCCCCAATGAGCACGTGTTTAACTGACTGCGACCTGTGACCACACTTTCAGCTGACAACAGTCACAACTCATATCGTTGTCACCGATTCAGTAACATGTATTTGTAATTGATCTGTAATTTTTCAAGAGTAGCAATTCACGGACTGCAACAATTACAAATAAAATACTTTAACTGATCGTAGCGCCCTTTGACTAGAATTTGCTGGCTAAAAAACAAAGTTAGCGATACATATAACTTTATATACTAAACAAAGATACCAAACACAATATTTTTCTGAATATTCCGAATATTTTTGCAGGACTAGTTGCACATCTAATATTGTCTCTGTTAGTAGGATTCTTGAATTTAAACCAGGATTTTTTTTTTATTCACGTCTGTTACTTTTGGTGATTCTTCTTTGTTCATCTTCGTTAAAATATTTAACACAAATGTATTTATGCATTCGATAATATTTATTCACGCAATAATTTCAATTTCAAAATATTCCATCTATTACATATACTTTGAATCAGCTAAATAAACTAAAATAATTTTGGCCAGCTAGATCGGCTAAATACCCCACCGTGCGCTGGTGTGTCTTATGATGGGTGCGCAAACTGATCTTTCGTTCAACGGCTACACACACTGAGAGAAATATCCTTTTCATCTAAAAGGGATTGCATTAAACTAAAAGTTTTTGCGTTTTCTATGTGGCCAACATGATTTGATGTTTCCTTGAAAAGGAATATAATTTTAAATTCACGCATTTCTTCGGAAATAATATATTTCTCGTTAAACAGGTTATTCTTTTAAGTGAAAGATATTGATAGTTGATTAAAGTCAGTATTTTGATTCAAGAGGTTTTTCCTTTTCTTATAACATTTATTCATTTTAGACTTGAGCGTAAACACAACAAAACGCCGTGATCATTTTTAATCGAAATGAAAATAAATTACCTCCAAAAGCCCTTGCACTAAGGAGGGATTTGCCGTTAGAATATTGTAAATCCTAGTAGTATTGGGGAGTTGGTCGCAGTGACCATCCTAGCACTCTAGTGTGCCGTTAAAAAATCGTCCTTTTAAAGGCGATGACTCCTATTAGATGTTGATCTGGTAAATATACCAGATTAGTATGTTACGATCGTAGTTTTCAGCTTATTTTGTGCGAAATATTAACTCATACTGGAATGAAATGGGAGATGCGCCATTTATGCGACAATTTATCTACTACATATAAGTATATCTGCTCATCTGCTGTACTATATGGGGAGAAAACTGCTACACGAAAATAAAATGCCGTATTTATTTTTACTTCCATGTAAATATTTAGTCAAATTAATAAATACTGCGTTGGCTTCAAATAAATCTACTAACCAAATTATTTGTTTGATTAAATGCAGGAATATTGTTTATATTTCTAAATCAAGTAATAGTTTAGTAACTATAACCAAATGCATGACAAATGATTGAAAATAACAAAATCGTTTTTCCCGTGTATAACAGTACTAAAACCTTCAAACACTATATACTCCTATAAAGTTCCATGGCTTATAAGTAAACCCGCATTAACTGAAAAGATTCCAATTATCTCTGAAATTTCTTTAACTTCGCGCGAAAAATATTCACTTTTGTTCATTATTGTTTGTGTGTCTGAGACTTATGGACATGGGAACACGAATAAAACTAAAATACTTCCGCGTAAAAAAGCACTCAGCTTGAATACAGGTGCTTGCATTTTTCCTAAAAGGCCAAAAGTTTTAAATCAATGTATACATGCGTGTCCACGCAAATAAACCAAAACGTCCGGCTTATTTATTTAAAATGCTGTTTATAGTTCAATAATATGATAACGTACTTAAAAGAAACTAAAATATGTAATGTGTATGGTCTTACTTACACAGAAGTTATACAGACATTATAAAATATTAATCAAAACTGAGGTGCATTCCATTTACTTTTCGTCGAAAAGCATATACTTAAGAAGAAAATAGTCTTTCCGGCAAACAGCACACTACTTTCAATTAAAATAAACACTTTTCTGAGAAAAGATATTCTTTTCGTTGAACATGATAAAAAGCAAAAATTATGAAACTTTCCATTTAATGCACTTTTCTCAGTGCACTGTTAATTAATGCACAAAATATTTTTTGAATTTTCTAGTTACTAACTTTTTCCACAGTGCTCTCCAAGCGTTCTTCATTAATATGTCATTGTTTTTACCATTTATATGAAGTTTCCAAAACAGGTCTTATACAAGGAATATAGGTCGTTTGAATTCCCTCCACAAAACTGTAAACGCGCTCTTATATGAAATAACGTTTTATTCTGTAACCATCATCTCTCTGTTCTCCCTGTCTGACATAACAATCCTCTATCAAATTTAGCAAACTTTGCAATTCAACGGTGTTCATATTATTTGGATATAGGAAGTTTCTATGCTACGTACTTGATGAATAACTTCCACTAATTGAATCTGGACGGACATTCCTGTCTACGTAAATAGTTTCACTAATTAATGTGATAACTTGGAACCAATCTGTTATGTCAGGTGTCAGTTTCAGTTGTATGTGTGTGCTGATAATTGTAATAGGAAGTAACGCCAATACACAAACTGGACTGCAGTGACTTCGATAAGTTTGAATTAAAATATTGAGTGCGCACGATCCAATAATTAAATTGAGATATAATTCTGTTATGCTCAATGCGTCACCTACGATTTGACCACAGAACACTCACCAATAAATACTCAACTTAATGTTAAATACCATCCCGAAGACATGCGAGGCCGAAATTATTTGTTGTGCGCGCTTTATACATATAATATATCTCTAAGTATTTTAAATTAGAAGCGAAATAGTGTAAGCGGCTAATTTATGAAAAACGAGTGAAATATGTTTTAATATGGAACGCACCAGTTACAAACTAAAAAAAAAACAGTACTCGTTTTTCATTGGTCATTTAGTTACTTACACTATTTCGCTTTATTTATATCAAATAATGCAATTTATAAATAATTTGAAAGAGGTAAGAAGATCTGTTCAAAGTAAACAAACATAAATTATCTATGATTTATATAATTTCATGATTTCAATATTAGAGAGATCTTAAATTGATGTTAGCTCAAACATCAAAGAGATTTTGGACTATTAGAGAAATAAATGTAAGCTAATTTTAACGCACAACAACACCTACTATAGAAAGTTAAAAAGTAGGTATAGCCAGAAAGTTGTATTTTATGTCCCTTACGTTCACAACACGTATGAGTTTTCAAGCCGGTAAATTTGAAATTGCAAAAAAAAGTTAAAAACGACTACACACATAATGTTATATTAAACATCTGAAATGAAAACATTGAATAAAAATAAACCTTAAGTAAAATTTGCGCAGCAAGAAACTAATAATTCCAAACATCGTCGATTTCAATTCCTTTAATTGTGAAATATTTTTTTGGAATAATTTAAAATGCTTTGATTGAAATACATGTACATTTCTTCGATTATTGAAACGTTAACACAGCACTTACTTTTTGAATACGGTTTCAATTTCAGCCGTAACAAAGAACTCAAATGTACTCAAATGTACTTTATTACTGACTTTGTTCTTTGTGGCATTCATTATACGCTGAATGCTCTCTCTACCACTGCATTGAATGTTGACACTTCAAATTTACTGTAGTGTAGTGTATGTATGAAACTTCCCAACACATTTCTATTACATTTTCGCTTTCCTTTTCTATAGTTATAAAAATACATCATCATTAATTTACTACAAAACTACGAGAAAAATTGCGGCAAGTTATTATATTCTCCTATATGGCAGAATAGCCGAAACATGTAGTCTAAAGAAATTTATAAAGCACAATAAAGTGAAGAAGAACCAGTGGTTATTACTTACTGTTTTATCACATACATTATTATTGCTAATTAATAATTTTAACAATGTATAATCTACAATGCCAATTCATTAGGAATGATTTTAATAACATTGTTTATGTTATTACAAAAAATTAGTTGGTGGAAAAATTATAAGTACATATTATTTTTGGATGAATTTCAGAATATCGCATATTGTCGCATATAACCAAAAGAAAACATAACTGCTAGACTTCCCTTCCGATCATGCGATGGTTTTTGCTCTAAATTTGCTAATGATACACTGTTGAAAATATTATCGGTGTCACATATTTTAGTGTTGATTTTTACAAACTTTGCCAGACGAGTTGACTACGTGTGTTTAATAGAACAGAAATTACTAGAATTTCGTGTGAATTCTTTGTTCAGATATGAGGATTTACTATTTTTCTAGACATTCAGAAGCGTCAACCAATCAACATTTTTCGTTCGGATAAAAATATAGAAACCCCACCTAATCTAATACGGTATTGCATTATACGCACCACGTGCATTGCACGTGTATCTGTTTTCGGGTTTGTTTCTGCGTATTAACATATCCAAACAAAACCACCAAACGTGTACTGACCTGCAAAGTGTAACCTTGTGTTATTAAACGTTAATTCCAGTGTGCATAAAAAATTTCAACATCTTGAAGATATATTGGGAATATCTATTTACGTAATTACCTCAGATTTGAGTCAAATAGCATAAACATTCACTTAATTTTATAATGCTGTAAACTTCTAAACGTACGTCCAGTTTAGTGCAGTTTGTGGTGAGGGGTCTAGGAGATGTTTACAGCATTACCAGTACCACAGCTTGGAGTATTTTTATTGTAATTTTATAATGGTTCTCAAAAAAACATTTTAAAATTGGCACGTTTAGTTGAAACCAAAACTTTTGAATGAGTGGTTCTGAATATTTATAATTTAGAAAACATCTTAAGAGAGAATATCACAGCACTAAGAAATAAGAGTTGGATATTAAAAAGACGTCGTGTTTAGAAAACGGTGTTAAATCATCCAATAGATCGCATTCATTTAGTTAAACAGCTAGTAAATTTGTCTAGTCTAGATCAAATAAAATGTGACTAGAAGTATTTTATAATTCCACGTGTCAGTTGGACAAATAACCCCTTAGCAATAGACAATACTTGACTATCTTTGCTCGTCAAATTTAAACTTCTATAATTCTCGACAAAATAACACGAAAAGAGTGTGGACCTCTCCTGACTATTAAATTAGTCAAAAAAGTGTTAAAATTTTCAACAGTGTAGTGTATTTAGTTGTATATCTATATATGAATGATCTGTGAAAGTGGCCTTAGTCATTATACATTTGCATTAAGTACGCAAGTATTTGGAAATTTACATTTTCAAAAGATTAAGAAACTAGTTTGTGTTTTGTAGTGTCTTATTCAGTGTAATTACCACTTGGCAATTTGTATATAGGAAGTCGTGTAAATCAAGTCTTTTATAAAATATATTAGAAAAAAATATTTAGATCCGGCTTTTTTAATTTGTTTTTTTTTTTTTTGCAAAATTTTGTAGGTTTGGTGGGAGGTACGGTACGTATAATACAAGAAAGATACAAGAAAGATCTTAGCAGAATTTCTAATTGGGCAGATATCCTAAGATAATTAAAATGCTTTTCTAGGTTTCTCAAATACATTTCGGCAATTATGGTGTTCGCCTTACATTGATCGTAAATCTAAAGCTCTAGGGTACATATTTCTCTAATCCATACATCGCGAGCTCATTTTGTCTCTTTCAGGTGCACGGTCTGTACTGATGCGTACTCATTTCTGAATTCAATTTAAATTTGTGCTAAAAGAAATGCTTAAATTCGTACTTTTCTTTTACAATATTTTAGATAATTTCGCTATGTAGATTAATTACAAAATATCACCGTTTCTTAACTTCTATGCAAAATCGTGGATTTGAACTCTAAGCTAAATGGAGAATTTCTAATGTAAATATTATGAACGATTCGGATACACTGATAAAATATTTTTTTTAAATATTTCTCATAGTGATGGGCAAAATAGCTATTTATCAATACCGCTACTACCTGCTATAGCTATTTTTTTATTGCAGTTATTTTGAAAGACACTACGTACCTTAAATCCCACAGACTTCACATTATTCTTTTTGAAAATAGTGAAAAAGGCTCTAGATAACTATATCAGAACAGATACTTTGGAGCGGGTGCCGTTGCACATTTGTCAGCATGCCTATCAAATGGACAAATCGTGAGAATTAACTTCTCGAAGTGCAAAGATTAGCATGTGTATTCTTATACTGGGGCTATGAGAACCTGCCCGACAGCAGTTATCGTGATAGTATTGGCACTTTTCAACCTAGATGGAAAATATCAGGTTATAATACCACATAAGAAGGACTGGCAGAAAGACAATTCGATAACAGTGGACCCAATCTGGTATACAGACGACACTAAAACGTATTATGGTGTAGGAGCTGGAATATATACAAAGAAGCCTAAAAAAGCTCTTTCAATGAGTTTTAGCAAAAGCATAAGGGTATTCAGGCTGAGGTTGCTGCAATTCATCATTGTGCCAGGGAAATAGAATGATGGATCAAGTTAAGTAAAAGCGTCGCTATCGTCTCTGACAGCTAGTCCACACTTAAACTAATTAATTTCATAAATGTTAACTCTAAGCTGATTTGGGACTACGTAACTCCCCAAAATGAGGTGGATATCCAAAGGAGATTGACATTGGGTTCGCAACCACTCCGCCGTGAAGGGAAGTAAGAGTGAGTGGTGGCAAAAGTCATCAGGACAGAGAGATGCAAAAGAATTTCTGAAAGAACAGAGGCCTGAATTTACTGAAGAATTGCTGGGTAAAGGCTGGAAGACTGTAAAAATAATAGTAGGTCTGCTGACAGGTCATTGCAGGCTAAATAGGCAAATGTACAGCATAGCGTGGTATATAATAATAATAATATCTATTTATTGGGACCATACTAAAATATATACATTTTCATATTGCCCAAAAAGACCAAATCACCATAATAGTGCTCTTCCTTTGACCTCGAGTCACGCCCAAATTTACTTGGTTTTAACCAACAGCATAACTTTTAATTTTAATATGATGCTACTTGCAGATTCTGCCAAGAGGAGGAAGAAACTTCCGTTCATGTGCTGTGCCAGTGCGACAACCTGACGACAAAGGTTCTAGTAATGGGCGTGGAGAACTCCACAGCTTACAGCTACACAAAAGGACCGCCCCCAAGAATCATAGGCTTAATTAAGAGCAGAAAATTTGTGAGGGTTTTCTAGAAAAAAAAAAGAAATTACAATAGATCTGAAATGTTGGGGTGAAACAGATCTGTGGGCTATTCCAACTCTAACCTAACCACACGTTTCGTTGTATTTTTTTCTGCTAATTTTTCAAGCTTACACTGAAAAATCATAATACACTGAGAAACAAATTTAATAAATCCGTAAATAAAAATACATTATTCGTAAGTAAAAAGTTCAGCTGAATAGGGGACAAAGCACAGATTACTTAGGCACTAGTAAAAAGACATTCTAAAACATTGATACTAACAAGAAGCAATCTAAGTTACTTACGGTCTGCTCAATACCGGTTAACTTATGAAGTTACTATGAAATTGAACTGAAGTAGTTAAGCAAGACTCATATTGTGTTGCAGTAAAGCAAAGATTTGCCCTTGTACAGTAGTAGTATTGCTGTGAAGTGAACTATTTATAACAGTTACACACCTTCATATTAATACAAGTATTTAGAAACTTGTGATAAGGACAGGAGAATCACTAATGCGCGTTCACGTAAATACCTGATTACGGGTTTATTATTGTATAACACTTTAAAAAAGGGGTAAAAGATATACATGAGCAATGCTATATACAAAAATACGGTTCTAAGTACACGGAGTTACCGAGAAAATGATTTTCTTTATTGGAGCTCCGCCCTGACTCATATAGCATACCGGTGAACTATCGGTCGTCGCTACACTTTGAACGTTGGATTACATTTAGTGTGCACTTGTTATTCGCAGTGGATGAATGCGTTTGCAATGGCAGCGTATAGATTTAAACAGCACTACACCAAAGTTAACAATCACACATTAGTTTATTGCAAACATAATAAGTTTACGTACCGAATGTCATGGCCGATACAGTTAACGTGTGCCTTGTTGCTCTGTATTTTTGCCTAAAATAAATTGGTACAATCGCGATATACGCCGCCGGTTTTTGTACAGTGTGGACACTAACTATCTAGTGTGATTACCTTTGATTTTATAACAAATTTCATTTAGAAAATGTGGTTTTTTTGCAATTCTCTTTGAGTGTTGTGTTAATTCGTAGCGTCTGTATTGAGACAAAAACTAGGAGAACTTCTTGCGTCGTTGGCGTTGTTTACTGGTGTCTTTCGAGCGGTGCGGCCGCTATGGAGGTTAAATGCGGCGAATGCTCTTCTATCATTGAATCTCAGGATGTTACAGTGAATGTTCGGGTCTTTGCAAAGGAATGTTTCACATTAATTGTCTCAAATTACTAATAAAGATTTTCAATGTATGAGCAATATTATGAATTTGAGATGTTTTGTAACAATTGTATTTGTTACTTAACAATTTTTTACTGACTATCCGCACAATTTAATGAATTTAAGGCATCAATTAATTCACAACTCGATGATATTAAAAAAGAATTGCTTCTAGATCGATTCACCTACTGAGAACACTAAAAGTTACTCTGATGTAGTTAAAGATGTTGTAATAATTAAGCCAAAAGCAAAACAAAATAACTCTACAACAAAGGAAGATATTTGTAAAACTGTAAAGCCTGCCTCGTTAGAAATAGGTAATGTTGAATAAAAATATTAAAGATGGTGGTGTGGTAATTAAATGTAAAATAAGGAGGATTTATCAAAATTAAAGATGCCGCTGACAAAAAATTAAAAAAGAAATACAATATCAAAATTCCGGATTTAATAAACCGTGCGTGAAGGTCATTGGAATTGATGAAGAGTTAGACATAGATGAGCTGAAGTGTTCTATCTTGAAGCAGAATTGTTTCCTCCAACATGAGAATCTGCAGCTCTCCATCAAAGTTTTTAAAAAATGAAGACGAAATATATGTGCATAATTGAAGTGGATCCTCTTACATATGAAAAATTATTGGTGAAGGGCGTCTTAGTATCGGATGGAATATTTGCAAAGTCTTTGAGTATGTAAGTGTGTTCGGTGCTTCAGGTGTGCGGGTTTGATCATGCTGCTAAGGACTGCGAACGAGATACTATTTGTATTAAGTGTGGTGCGGAGGATCATTCTGTTGACAATTGTGTAAATGACAAATGGTCTTGCCAAATTGTGTCTCTGCAAATGCTTCTTTAAAGTTAACACTTAGGTACGATCACTCTCCTTTCAGTGTGTCTTGTCCTTGCCTGCTACGTAAAATAAGTGTTCAAAAAGAAAAATTAACTTTAATCCAAATGTAATATAGCAACCACAGCGGTGCCGTATTGGTTCCAGAAACTGTTAAATTTTTTATCAAAATATCCAGTGTATTAAAAATAAATTAGAGCTTCTCCAAGTTTTTTTCGAAAAAATTGTTATGATATAGTATGTTAGTAGAACACTGGTTTAAAATTAATGAATTAAATGTTATTTCATTTGAGAGGTATTCTGTTCAGAGTGTTATTGTAGATCTGTATATAAAAATGGAGGTGTTATTATTTTGTATAATCAATCTAAATTTGTGTCTCAACAACCTTTGATGTTACATGATTTCTGCAAAGAACAAATTTTAGAAGTTAGTGGATCTGAATTTAGACTATTAGATAATGTAATTATTAGAGTAGTGTCTATTTACAGATCTCCAATGCCTCTAACTTAGATGACTTTTTTGTAAATTTTATTTGTTATTGGATTACCTTGTAAGAATAACAGCCGTCTTATTATTTCTGGTGACATCAACATCGATCTTTTATCTAATTCTGATGCTAAGCTATACTTTTCAAACATATTGTCAGCTTATAATTTGACACTTTTAAATACCGGTCCGTCCAGAGTTACTGAGGCAAGTAGTACTTGTATTGACTTTGTTTGCTCAAATTTTTATATGATATCAGCTGTGAAACAGATTTTTAATGGCCTTTCTGACCATTCTGGCCAGATTATACATTTTCGCAGTGGTACTACTTCCTTTAAAACACCTGAACCTAGACTCACAAGAGTCTTTAGTGCGTCTGGTTATCGCGAATTAAATCATCTTTATCGTTGGAGACCTGGAGTGACGTTTACAATACTTATACAGTTGATGATGGCTTCGATGCTTTCATCAAAATATTAAACTACTATATTGATAGAGTTTTCCTCTTAGAAGGATGCGTAAACACGGTGAAAAAGCTTTGGATTACTGCGGGTATTGTAAATTCTTCTGCAAAATTAAAGTACTTGTATCATCTAGCTGTTAACAGTAAATCAGAAGCAGATTTTTGTATTTATAGACAGTATAAATCAATATACAAATCTGTTTTGAATACCGCAAAGCAACTCTACCACTCGAATTTATATAAAACCTCAAAAAATAAAAGTAAAACTGTATGGAACATAATAAATAACAATATTAACTGTAATAAGAATCAGAATAATATTCAAGAAATTAAAGTTGGTTCACTCACGATCGATTCACCGACTGTCATGGCTCAAGCATTTAATATGCATTTCATACATAGTGTTAATGATCTTGCATCGCCTCTTGAAAATAATGTTTATGATAGTGGTAATATAAAAGTTAATGATCGTACTATGTACCTTAATTATATTTCGGAAATGGAAGTAGCTTATATTATAATGCAGTTAAAATCATCCAACTGTTCTGGTTTAGACCTAATCAATAATAATATTATTAAAAATAATGTTAACTTTTTGGTGCAGCCTATTACGGCCTTAATCAATAGATCGTTTAGTGATGGCATTTTCCCCAGTTGTTTAAAGAGTGCAAAAGTTCTGCCTTTACATAAAAAAGATGATATAAAAGATTTAAATAACTACAGGCCTATTTCCCTTTTGTCAGTTTTATCCAAAATAATAGAAAAAATAATGTGTGAGAAATTAATATCTTTTTTTAACTACGCTAAAATTTTTAGTTCACAGCAGCACGGTTTCCTTAAAAATCGTTCTACTGAAACTGCTATGCTTCAATTCATAAATTTACTATACAACGAAATTAACGAAGGTAAAAAATGCATTGGTGTGTTTATGGATTTAAGTAGAGCTTTTGACCTGGTTGACCATCATATATTACTTGAGAAACTTTATATCTACGGCGTTCGCGGGAAATTATTACAATGGTTTACTACCTATCTGCTAAATAGGTCACAGGTTGTTGAAATTCGCGGATGTAGATGAATGCTTTGCATATTAAGAGAGGTGTCCCGCAAGATCTGTTCTTGGCCCTTGTTATTTGTTGTTTATGTGAATGACCTGCTAACTACAACTGCAAAAGGCAATACTGTGATGTATGCTGACCGACACTACTTTCTTGGTGTCTGACTGTAACAAGAAGGATTTAATTATTGAGCACAGGAACTCTTGGACAATTTTGTTAAAGGGTTAAAGATAACAGGCTTCATGTTAACACTAAGAAAAACCGTTTTTATACGTTTTAGTCCTGGCATAGATAAAATAACTGAGTGTGACTTAATTCGTATGAAACTCTAAGACAATTGAGCAAATACGGAGTACGAGGTTCTTGGGTGTTGAAATTGATGCGGGTTTAAACTGGGGGTACATGCTAGCGCCTTATGTAAGTCTCTGTCATCGGTATGTTATGCCTTATTACAGGTTGAGAATATTACTTGCGTAGAGGTTGCCATTTCTACTACTACGCCATGTTTCACTCCAGGCTACGGTATGCGATTCTTTGTTGGGGGGTTCTGCCCATTGTAAAAAGGTTTTTAGGTTACAAAAATTAGCTATCAGAATATTGCGGGATTTCAAGACGTACTTCCTGTCGTGCTTGCTTCATGTCTTTGCGTTATACTTACTCTTACAGCTGTATATATTCTTGAAATGCGATGTATGTAAAGATTTAACTTATGTACTTTGAAAAGAATAGTAATTTCATTTATATGACACCACCAGAAATAAGGATGCGTTATGTTTTCCAGTACATGATTTAACTACTTTTTGAGAGATCACCTGTTTATATGGGGATTAAAGATTTATAATAATTTACCTGCGTTTATTGAGAGATAAGCAGTATTTCAGAATTAAGAAACAACTTTTAGTTTTCTTCAAAATAATGTTTTTTACAATTTAAATGAATTTTATGATTTTGTTTGTACTTAGGTAATTAAATTACAAATACTAACTTTTGTAATTTGTTGATTTATATTCTTGTTTGTTTTTTCTTTTTTGGCACACAAGGAATTGTATTTATTTTTATTTTTTATGTTATTGCTCTTCTAATGTCTGTTGACCTTATCTGATACCTGTATGTCTACGAGATCAATAAACTATTATTATTATATTATTATTATTATTTTAAAACCAAATTTAACCTTTTAAAATGTAGCTTACTATTTAGGTGATACCACGAGTCATGGCAAAGAGCACATCATAAAAAACACCTGACTGCTTTGTTTGCATTCTGTACTTCGTCGTTATGTCAGTTTAAATCTTGTGTAACATAACATATGCTTTAGATGAATTCACTATGCCTAGCATTTAATTTTTTCGATGTTTACTTTAGACGGTTTGAAATTCATTTTCTATCAGATTTATGTGTATACAAATGGTAAACACAGATGTGGGCCGTCTTTAACTACATTTTGGGCCTGAAATTTGGAAAATTACAACATGACATAGACCGTATTTTTTTGTATATAGGCATTGCTCATGTATATCTTTTACCCCTTTTTTTAAAAAGTGCTGTACAATAATAACCCTGTATAGAAGGTAATGGTTTGCTATAAATATACAATATACTTACCTTAAATTTGTTGTTCAACTATATTAGTGTAGGAAACCAGGAAGTTTTGATAATTTATAAGTACTTTTGTGTACTCTGTGTGAATAACTGATAAAGTACAACAAAAAAGTTCCACAAATCTTCGATTATTAATGCAAGCGCAACTATAAGCACTGCGTACTGAGCAATGCGTTATAATTCAAAATTGTTTGCAAATAATTTTTAATTACTATTCACTGTGCTGTAGCTTCGATTGCATTAATAATCTAAGATTAAGATTGCATTTTAATTTGCTAAGGATGGTACATAATACTTATTACTTAAGAAAAAAAAAGCAATATCATCAATAATAGTTTTATTTTGTATAGGACAAACACAGTGACTACCTGATAGGAATGAAAGATATTGGTTTCACTTTAACAACAGTTTTTTTTTTAAACATTTACAATGTAATGACTCATAAAAATATTCCTTAATAACGAAAAAATGAACAAAGCAATAATAAAAGATAAGGTAAATGGGGGCCCCTTGAAACGTTATTTAGTTATTGAAATTATTTAAACCTAAACAAAGGACAAAGAGAAACATGGCTTTGAAATTACAATAACAAACAAAGAAATAATATAGGCGGTAAACTTGCAGTTTCTGTTGGTTCTTTGCACTGGGCGTTGTCTCGGTGGGTTGATCCTCTGTCGGCATACGTGGCGGTTATGTTCGTCGGGGTATCCCTAACTGCATGTGCCACTTGGACTGTGGGATCACTCAGCTAGCGACGGCATCCACACTTTAACTTCACCAGCAGACGCAGATATCATCACAATGATGGGGAATTCAAATATTCCACCATGTGGTTTAAAACTGCAATCTTGAAACATCCGATTGCTTATAGGCTCGGTGCTTCTTCTTTCGCTGGGATTCTTTATACGGATGGGGCATTGAGTTAATTTAGCTGGTATTTTTAATATATTTGCGTTCCAACTGGCCTACGATGGTCGTCCTCCTTGCGCACCCTTTTTCGTTTGCGCGCGTAGCCGTCTCGGGGACTATTTCATTACTCCGCCGCACTAGCCAATCAGGAATAGTAAAACAATCACGGGTGGCGGGGACAAAACTCAAATAATCATCAGTTGTGCAAGTTGTTACCTATTTAAGAAAATACATGAGTTTAATAGCGATCAGTATTATTGTTACTTCTACTAACCATGTGCTGTAGTTAGATACAGTACTAGTAGTCATAAGTAATACGTTACTTACCACAATTTTGTCAGATACGCTGTGTAATAGCCGTTAATAAAAGCACTATTTACAGTAACAACTTGCATTCAACAAACTGGGTTTAGTTGCAGGTATTAATTAACGAGAATAGTTCCAAGTAAAACTTTATCTTTTGTAAATAATTCTTTATCAAGTAAACACTTTACTTAGCCCATTTTTCTCAATGTACATTTACGCTACGTTTCAGATGCATATTTTTTTTTGTTTAATGATTATCAATCACTTAATTTCTAAAACTAAATTTTTCTTTGACCTAATTTTTTTTTTCACTCTATTCTAATTATCAACAAGATATAAGGAATTGCTAATTAAAAATGATTATCCAAAACCATTTATTAAAGAAAATATAAGACAAATATTATATAAATTTGAAAGCATCAATGTGACTTTATTTAAACAAAAATAATTTTCGGTTTGCATAAAAAATGGCTTTCCTTGTTCGAATTCCTATTTTTCAAGAAGTTTTCCACATTCATTTTTGAAATGGCAGTATTTAATAAAACGTCTCTCAGAGATATTTACTAAATGCATGCGCACCAATATATGAGTGTAATAAATCTTCATTGAGAAAGTCCTTTTATATCTACACGAGTGAAATCATTTCTTCCTTTCCTTACATAAGTCCTACGATGTTTCTGAAATGAAAAAGCTTGCTGTTTTGAATGTACGTCTGCGTAGTCGGATAATCTACCAGTCAATTTGGTGTCCCAAAGGAGGACAGCATTATTTTTCACGTCTGGTGCGTTTCACGTCCCCACCGGGCGTCGGAACGGCCACAGTATAGCCGTGGTAGCGTCGGCCCAGTACTATATCAGGGTGTTTGCGAATATTAAATTCGCTAGTCACGCAACCAAATCACGTCTGCCGTGACTCGATTCGTTATCTGCTTTTCTGCTACTGCTACCTACCATGGTGTACGGGGATACCACCAGAGTCAGCGGGCCGTCTTCGCGCTGTCGGTGTCTCACTGGGGACAGTACCGGCGCGATGGAAAACTCGCTAATGCGATTTTTTCTCATTTCGCGTAAAAATGACACTTCAGTCTGCAGAGCATACAAACACCGTTATGGGGGTTGCAAGATGAATAGGAATGAACGCGGAATTAGTAGTCGATCACCCGCCGGATAGGAAACGATGTTAAATTACGAATTCCGATAGAAGAATGATTGTTATTCATCTTCTGAACGTGATACCTCATTAATTTGCCTTTATTCCGAACAGAAGGCATTAAAGAGAACGTGAATTTCCTTTAATTTGTATTACATCAGCGGAAGCCAGATTACAAGAACAATATTCGTCTTCTTTTATATTTTTCGTTAAAAGTTGTTTTTCCTATTCTATAATTATATTTTTGCAACTAGGTTTCGAAATAGACCTAATTACGAAACTCAAATGAGTGCTCTTATAGTACTTACAACACGCGGAATTAGGTTAGTCACAGTGAGTCAGTAATTCACGTCAACATAAAGTTGAGAGATTGGGGGGTTTTTACGAATATCAAGAAGTTACACGCTAATTATATCCGTAATTAATTCAACAAATAGTCTAGTATGACATTAGCAAACAAACGTTTTTTTTTTGACTTTAGACAGAAAGGAATTTAGTAAGCAGAATTATCGTTAAAACTGACATTAAAATTATCCTTGGAATTAACTTACTGTTTAGTAGTTTTTTAAAAGATTTTACAATTAAATTACAATATTCCTGGTACCATATACAAAAAAAAAAATCAAAACAATAAATTAAGATTAAACGGTAAATAAAAGATAAAGAAGTTTTCTTACACAAGTTGAACTTGGAATTAATAACAATACATGTACCGACACGGTGTTTTAATTATAAATGTTTCATTATATGTGACATTAACTTTAGTTTTTGTTGTGTTAAAATCAAACAGAAGCGATGTGGGGCATTTAAATTTTCTAGTGCAAATGTATTAGAAACATGCATTTTATTTTTTTAAGAACGAAGCTACCTATTCTTCGGCAAGTACTGAGCTTTACGAATCACCTAACCGCTTTATACTTAACAAATCAGCACCATCATTTCCTACGTTCAAGATCACTGTTCAGAAATGGTCAGTGCCAACACAAATATTGTCCTAGTCAACTATTTCCGTGTTGTTATTAACATTCTTTCCGTATAAATTTAATCATCCGTAGATTTAAAGGCAGAAAGTAACTATGTATGGTAGTTATTCTAGTTATTTAATTCGCATGCGCTTGAAACTAACACTAAATATAGTCAACTTTTAAATTTAACAATTTTATTGTAAATTTTTAACTCTAAATGTATTCAAAATATTTTAAAGAAATACCAGACATGCACTAAACACGTGCGCTGCGGCATTTTTTGCCAAGTTCACCTTTAAAGAAGTTGATACGAAAGTTCATATTCCCGTAGAATCAATACAATTAATTGTTTACTTTATTTTAGTATACGTTTTTCTTTGCTATGCTATTATCGCGCGCATTTTACCCCAAAGTTTCATCACGCCCTAAATGTTAGAACGAAATATAAATCAGCCCTAAAGTGGTGTACATAGTTGTGCCTTTTACGCCAGCAAACATAATTGTATTAGGTATTATTACTATTATTTTACGTTATTCCACCCTCAGTGAGGCGAAACATCAAAGGCAGTACACCACCTCCGAAAAAAGTTTGCCGTGTAATAGAGGTCCAAGAAAACAACGAAGAAGTATTTGGAGAACATAATTTTTTTTGAAATTTGCTAATTTGAAACTTCAAAAGAGGAAATTTATTGTCGTCATTTAATGTATTTTTTGCGCCTCCGTCCAGAAACAAACTCATTTTGCAGTACTTCAAAGCGGCAGCAAAACGGTAGTTTTCTTGCCCCTCTTTGGTTAGGCAGGTAAAAATGTCACTAAAGGTTGGCCACACTAGATTCCACATGACAGACGCGTAATAAATTGTCATTAAGCTTGTTCAACCATGCTCAGATGAACTGGTGTCTTCATTGCACTTATTATTGATAAATAGATATTAAACTAGAAAGAAAATTACAGAAAAAGATTTATTCTTAGAAACCTCAAAATACTAAGGTATGTAACATGTATGCCAACTTGTACTGTCAGACTATATTTCTATTTTTCAAATTCCCACAATTTAAGATTTGCGGGCCCAAAAAACATTGTGTATCATACAGCCAGAATTTTTGCAATATTTGTACTCGTAACCCGGCTATCGCCTCGGCACACAACCCTACTCATATCGCAAAACCTGTAGTTCTGCCAGTGATACAAATGACTATTTATATACTTTAATGGAATATATCTATAATATAGTATTCTTTAGTGGATTATATGTATGTTCATCATTAATAACTGTTATTTTATGTAGGTCTGTGTATACAATAAGGTTGTTTTATTTGTACCAAGGTCACCATTGTTTAACATTTGTTAATATACGTTAATCATTGATACTTTTGTTTTATTGATATTCCAACTTAGCCATACAAATTTTGCTATGTTCATCTTATGTATTACGCAAAAACCAATGGGATCCGTGCAATCTTGTGTTTCAATTGTTCTGCGTCAGAAAGCAAAAAGCAAGTACTTTTTGACGCATATAATTCTGTTTTGCGATGACAGACAGTATTTGAAAACTGGAGCTGTGTGTTCGATTTATACCGTACAAATGTTGCCTATAGTTGCCAATTTCAATTATATCAAGTTTTTCTAAAATATTTTAGAATGTCATGCTTACTAAACTTTTAAGTCATCTACATACAAATAATATTATTATTGACAGCCAGCATGGTTTCAAAAGAAAAAAAAAACTACTCCACTGTGTCTGCCGTTTATTCTTTACTTGATGAAGTTTATAACACAATGGACAGTGGTCGGTGCTCTGCTGAGATCTTTTGTGTCCTTACTTAGCATTGATTGCGTCGATCAATAACCTTTTAATGGATAAACTGGAAATTAGGTATGGTATACGTGGTGTAGCACTGCCTGGTTTTCGCGTCATACTTAAATTACGGTTGGCAGTTGGTTAGATTGTACATAAAGACTTCTAATGATTTTATATATGTGCCGAATCATTCCATTTGTCTGTCTATACTAAGATTCCGCCAGGGCTCAATATTGGGCCCTGTTCTTTTGTACTATTCATTATGATATGCTGAATTGAGTAACTTTCTCTTTATGCAGAATGATACGGCGCTATTGCATCGGAGGGGGGAGCTGCAAGACTTAGAAACTTCCAGGTTATGTACTTGGTTCGGGTAATACTAATAATTAGAGATATCTCAGCAATTCAATAACCATGAAATACTTAGTTTTGGATCATCATTACTCTGTGAGATCATATCAACATATTGAATCTAAGTAGATTCATTAGAAAGTATTCTACATGAACAATGTTTGGTGCTATATCCCATACATGCAGAAAAGTAAGAACGCATTAGTTTTATTTCAATAGCAAGAGAGAAGATATGACTTCCCTAGAATCTTCACTTTGGAGTTGGTATCATTTTCAAGAATATATTGCCAGCTAGAGTTCAGTAACTATTCCATACAAAAATATTCAAATTGGAGAAATATTCAAACGACTTCCGACTAAATTCTGTATCTTTCTTTTTTGTACACAGGTATTGGCTCAGAAGTTTGTATTTCAATTCACAGGTTCTGGTTTACTTGTATAGCTACATTTAACACGTTGACTGCCGTGTGCATATATATTATGCACGGAAGTCGGGCTAGCAAGGCTCTCAAAATTTGGCTCGGCAGTCAACGTGTTAATAGATATTTATACATATCTATATACAGGCGCGCGCACACTTTTTTACACACTAACATCAATACTATACTACTGCCATAATCCACACATTCAACTCTTTTATTTGTAAATTGGTCTTTGCATGTAGGTATTATTTGCTTTTACTTTATACTTTATACATAGTGTATAGACAATAACAGTAAATCCTATAGATAATAGCAGGGTCACGTTTATATTGTACCAACTGCACATAATCCCAAGATCTACATGTATATAAATAAACAAATCATTATTTCCGTTTGTTGATATTTTTCTTTAACAATATTTATATACTATCATCAGAAATACTTTAATCGCCGCCCTTCCCCCTTTCGCAGGCTTTTTAATTAATTATATTTAGAAAATATACAATTCTTTTACTTCGGGTTAATAATTACTATTAACCAGTTTATTGCAAATAAAGTTATATTTTCTAATTTGAAAAATGTTAATTAAAGTAAGTTTAGCATTGAGTACGTTATTTCTAATTCTGTAATTAGTAAGTAACATTTCTATTTGAGCTATCCACTGATACTAAACTGAAAAGCAAATTAATAAAAATAAGAAGACATAGAAAAAACAAAACAGCAAAAACTATCACAATGTAAACCTTTTTTTTCATACCTCCTCCTCTTGTACGAATCATTGTAAATCATTTTCATATTTTCACAATAATATCACTAAAAAAATATTAAAAAAGATGATAATGATCACATATATATTCCAGTTGCATACACTTAAATAAAAATTTATCGGAAAAAATTAAAAACATTTTGACACCATATAAATTAAAAATAGCACATAAAAATCACAATAACTTAACAAACTGTTTCTTCGCTAAATTAAAAGGTAAAATTTCACACAATAAACAAACACATGTAGTCTGCAAAATTCCGTGTAATGATTGCAGGGGGTATACATCGGGGATATCTTTCTGAAAGACTAAATTGGCATAAATATACTAAGCACTAAAAAAAAACACGTAATGAATACAAAACATACTTTTAATTTTAGTAACACCTCTATACTAGCTAAAGAAAAAAAATACAAAATCAGAAACATGTTGGAGCTCATACATATATAACAAAATACTGATGCAGTCAATGACAGAGTTGATATTCAAAATTTATCTGCTGTTTACCATTCAATTCTATAAGCACTTTTGGAATATACGATCCTTCCTTGCATTATATTTATCGGTGAAAGAAATAATAGTGTTAAAACTTGTTTGCTTGTAACTACTGAACTATACATTTTCTATATCACATTCATTCTCTCTTAAATATACAAACACACAAGTTCTATAGATTGTTGTAAATAAATTCAATATTACAAATGTTTCGTAAAAAAAGTCAATCAATTACTCGTTTTCTACAAATTAATTAACAATGTAAATTAAAATTCAATTTTTCTTTCTGTTTGGAATGATCTTTTAGGTAAGATGCATGAAACAACTATTGTATGACGTATCTCATTTTAATTAACAATTGTATTGTAGTTCAGAGGAAGGCAATATATATATACATACAGGGGATTGGGCCACCACACTCGCGTCGGTTTATATACGAAAAGTGGTAACATATTTTCAATTTTGTTTCTTAAAAAATTAAATGGAACACCCTGTATTTTATGACATATTTTGATAGTACAGACTAAATAAAGACAAATTAGTGTTAGGTTTCTTATGCCTAATTCAACTCGTTTACGAGATAATTAACTATTCTTCAAAATATAGACCAACTTTTAAGAGGCATGCCTGTCATGCATATTTAAGCTAGATATTTTAAACGGTACTTATTTTTTAACTAAAGTATTAGACTTGATAATAAAATAAAAGTAATGCAAAAATTATACAGGGTGAACAAAAACATACTTTTAATTTTCGCTATCTTTAAAGGCAAGTAACTTTCTTATTTTAAATGGAGCACCCTGTATTTACTACTTTATTTAGATTCTAATTTTAACAGTCTTTAAGATTGTATTAATGCTTCCTATACCTACCCCTTATACTTTCTTAGTAATTTAGAATTTTCTATTTCAAATATTAATTCCTATCTATTCTTTTTTAAAAAGTAGGTTTAGACAAAATTGTCGCTATTATTTATTATACACAAAAAGCATTTAACAGTAACAGAGGTTGTCAGGCATGTATCACTGTTGTTCGTCATTATTTAAAAAACATTTTAATTATTTAAAAGGAGAAATTACCCTCAAGCAGAAAGAATTGATATGATTTTAATAATTGGAGAGTGTGAAGAAAATTATTTGCTAGGATCAAGGATTTATGCGCAAAAATATCCTAACAGACACCATGCTCATAAGCGTTCTTTAGAAAATTTGCTGCAAGTATTCCGAAGTACAGGAAGTGTGGGTTATAAGAAAACAGAAAGGCAAAAACCGATTATCGGACATGAAGAAATAATATTTTAATTATCGAATCTCTTGTTGAAAATCCGCATACAAGTCAGCGAAAAATAAATGAAACTACAGGATAAGCAGGAGAGCATCAGAAATTATAAAAGATGAAAAATTTTACTCATACCAATAAAACAATTTAACTTTCATTAATACAATTTTCTTTTGCCTAAATCTAAGTATACGTGGCCTGCCAGCTGTGTTTTGACTCGCTAGTTAACTTCTTATTACTTGAGAAAACTTGTATGAAAATTGAATCGTCCTGGAGACAGATCACTGCGTACTCATTATAGCACAATATAGGATAACATGTTACCGAGTCTACATCACACATCACAAGTTCGAAATTCGTGCGGTCGAATGTTGTAAAATCGCATATTCGACGAGTCCAATTTCAATATTTCATCGAGTATAGTACAAATTAATCGTCATCGTATCTGATGAGTTACGAAATATTGATTGTTTATAGTTTATTTGTAGGTGTATATTTTTTATAGAACATATTTTATAACGATACGTATAGAGATAGTTTACAGGTTTTAATATAGTTCGTGGTAAATAATTGATACATACGCACATATCCATAATTGGTTTTTATTTTTCTTAGCTATGTTCCACCAATTCGATCCTTTTGTAACTTTAACATATAGTAGCTAACCAATGAACAAATAAGATATATTTTTTTGGTAGGTGTCACTTCGGGGGGTAGTATAGAAAATCACTTTAAAAAAATATACTTCTCGTTTTTTACAGTTTCCAGTGTCACAAAAATTCTGAAAAAAATTATATTGTATTGAGTTTATGGATGGTCAAGCACAGTTTAAATTTCATAAAGATATCTTCAATAGGTACTGAAAAAAAAATACGTTAAGGAATGTCACCTCCATTTTTCTCGTACATAAGGAGTTAGGGATGTGAGATTAATTGTATAGCTATTTTAGATGAAGAACAATAAAAACAAGGTAATAACCCTTCATCAGATGCTAGTGCAGTTTTCATATACTTAACCGGCTAGACCCTTTCCAAAGCGCCTATGGTTGTGGCAGCTAATGTATGACAATTGTGAAATTAATATAATCTTGAAAATTTTCTAAGGCAGTAATGTAATATTTGAAGAAACAATTTTGCTAGCAGCTGTACAATACTGATATTTTAATTTATTTTTGCTACGGATGTATCTGAATAAAGGAGTTGAATATTGCATTACTACTAAAAAGATGTCGTGGAACATTGTACATGCTTTTATTTCCCAAATATTACAACCGGAAATTCTAATATGCAAGATAGGAACTGCATCCTATGAGTACAGACAAGACGATTTTCCTTCTTTCAGTTAAAATAGCCCATTTAAGTTCTAATTCCCTTTGGCGGCCAAAGCAGCTCTTCTTGTCTGTAAAAAGATGTCGAACGCCGATAAAGAGCAAAAGAAAACTCTACAGATATTAGTAAGAGGGCATTGTTCTTAAGCGTGTTCTTGCCTTTGTTGTCTCATTGCCTGAACAATAGAGAATACCATCTAGGGTTCCTTTGAAAACAGAACAAATGTTAAACTGCTCTGAACTAAGAAAATGAATAAATTTGCTTTGTTTCCCCCTTTAGTCTCTTCCTAAACTACATGAAGTTAACTATTTATAATAGAAAAGTTAGTGATCGTGATAAATTTTAATTTCACAGTCATACGATGTAAAAGTTTTATTAAACGAAAACAATATCTTCGTGGAAGCTTATATTATAACTCTAAATACTAACTAACCCTGTGACTGATGTTTTCGAATATACAATTTTCTCGTTGGAAAAACATTAAAAGGAAAAAGGATTCGTAATCATCTACCCATACAAAACGCTTACTCAATCGGAACATTAATTTTTCCGTAATAGAAATTAGTCAATCCCAACAGTAAACAGACAGCACATGCAAAAACTCCTGCAGTTTGTTTGTACACACATATCAAAACCGTTAATTATTAGATGGAACTTATGCGATTGATTGATTGAACGTTTGTTCGACTGAATTGCAACAACTTCCTTTTTCGTTTCGCAATCATTGGAGAATTGGTTGGTTCGTTTACAACTTCATCATCGATAAGGTAGGGAAAAAATAAAATTCAGCAAGCTGAAGGATTACTCGCGCACAGAAATTACTTTTAGAAGCGAGGTATATTTCCTACCTTCTTTATAGGTGTTATTTCCACACCTATAAGTCTTTAATTACACATTTACTTCTAAGCAATCATTTCTTCATTCATACTAACAGCTCAACTAACAGCACACCAACTAGTTCAACAAGTTTATATAAATATACCTAGTCATATAATTCAATATAAAGATCAAATGATAAGGATTAATGTTTAGCAACCTTTAAACTTAAATTTATAGTACTGTATATATGTATTTGCGGAGGATGCGACCTAAGAGATCTATTACGTTTCCAATTCTTGCTGTCTCACAGCTGGCCTTCCAATCCTATTCATTTCGGAAAGTGTAGGATCTCACAAGCCACCAGGTTAAGTAAGTCTCCCTCTTCCGATTTCACATACTCTGAGGTGCAACAGCCTTGAGTTGCACAGTGCTATCCAATTTGACAAGAGATGGATGGGTGTTTCATCCTGCTCCCCACAAAATTTACTTCCAGATTCCTTTGCGAAACTAAGCTTATTCAGATGTCCTTTCACTTTACAATGATCTGAAGGTATTCCTGTTAATATGCAAGTATTGTTCTTACTCAGGTTGATGCATTCTGTGAAACCTCTTCTGGTTATAAGTTCCCAGAAGAATTTTACTTTGCCTCATTCCCTGGAGATTCTTCCAATAATTCGATTTTCTCTGCTCGATTTCTCCTTTCATTTTCTTCAGTATTGTACTGCTACTTATGCCGCAAAAGGGTTCAGGCACTGCAGAAGATATTCCAGTCCCTTTTTTGCGAGATATGCAAGTATTGTTCTTACTCAGGTTGATGCATTCTGTAAAACCTCTTCTGGTTATAAGTTCCCAGAAGAATTTTACTTTGCCTCATTCCCCGGAGATTCTTCCAATAATTCGATTTTCTCTGCTCGATTTCTCTTTTCATTTTCTTCAGTATTGTACTGCTACTTATGCCACAAAAGGGTTCAGGCACTGCAGAAGATAATTCCAGTCCCTTTTTTGCGAGATTATCCGTTATCTCGTTTCCTTCCACTCCTGTGTGACCCGGAACCCACAGGAGGGTTACTTTATTCATTTTGCCTAGCTCGTTTACTTTTCCTAGACATTCTCAAACCATCTTGGAACTTGTTTCATCTGAGCTTAGCGCCTTAATGGCTGCTTGACTATCAGACATGATGATAATCTCCTGCTTTCGATATTTTCTATTTCGATATTGAACTGGACGCATCTTTCAATAGCGTGTATTTCCGCAAGCTTTCGTAGTACTTGGTTCTAGGCCCATATATTCCTGTTCCAGTTCCTTCTGCAGTTTTGGTGTCATCAGTGTACATTTGATGGCATTTCTATTCAATTTCCGAATGGTGTTATGGTTCCACTCGGTCTTGTTACTAAGCTTTGTGGTGAATTCTTTCACGAAGCTGAAAAAAATCTACAGCTATTTTCTGTGCTAATTAAAATGCAATTAAGAAAAAAAAAAACAATTGAAGGAAGAATTCTGGATGTAATTAGAAAATTAATACATTTTTAAAATTGAATAATGAAACATTAAAATTTTAAATACATATCTCAAAAAATGTTTCATTCAATTATTTTTTCTTAACTGTATTTCAGTCAGCATTAAAATATATAATCTAAATGATTTTGACATTTTGGTAAAATTGTATTCCTTGTTGTGATTTTTGATAAATGAAGCTACTGCGGTGTTGGATACTAGTAATTTGTAGCCTAAATCGAAACATGCCGTAGCTTCTTAAGTGATTGTTTTAAGGATAGAGTGTATGAAGATGCCACTGCCTTTCAGAATATTGTTTTGTAATTACTGTAATTTAATTAGAATAAAATACATTGAATATTTGCTAATTTAGCGGATTTTGTAGCTTTAATAAGAACAAAGTTAGTAATACAGCGGCAAAATTCTCGAACAAGCTGTATATATTTTTTTTATATTTTCAACTTACAGAAGATTTTAAAATAATAAAAATTATATTCTATACTTGTGTCTTAGCTCATAGGACCTGTTCATAACTTTATTATTTATAGATACTTTTTTAATAAAATTCGACGTGTTATTTACTGTAGATTTGCAACCATTTAACCTATGTTGTATTTTTTTATCACACTAACTCCAAACTAAACATTAACACACCACAAAGAAATTACAAATGTTACAATCAAATCAAAAGAGGATTTTTTGCCCGTTTCAATGATAGCAAATACTTGATATTCCCACTGAAAGTTATTTGTTTGAAGATTCAAAATGCTGGATTTATGAAAAAGGTTAAGGGATAAGAATGCTTTAAAATCGAATGCAAAGGAAAAAGATTCGTTTAAAGCAATAAAATATATTTTGGGACAGGTATATATTTAAAGCAAATAGTAATATCTTTAACCTAACCTATTTCGTTATTTGGCCATACCAGTAGTATAAGTATATTAAATTATTATATAAATGGTGAAATTACAAATACATACAATATTATTATTATTAAAACACTATTGTTACAATGACGTTTATTGTAAAGCGGTGCCCAGACCGACGCCGACGTTCGAACCCCAATGCCAACACCAAATATGGGCGGGGCGTATGCCGTTGGAAAGGATTCGAGAGGTTTGCTCTTGCTGTCCACACCAAAATTCAAATGCAAGTTCGACAGCGTTGGATGCGGTTCGGCGATGGTAATGTCGAGCAGCAATGCGGGTGATTTATTAATGGCGTGTGCAGGAACAATGTTTAGTTCTTTACTAAGAAAAAATGTAGGGTAAGGCTTTGGCAGATCACAACACCTTTTAAAGATAGAAACAGGTATAGTGGAGGTCATTTAATCGCAGAATTTTGAGTAAAGACAGTGGGCATTTTCGAAATTTCTGCAGAATGACACCAGAACTATTCGATGCTCTGCTTAGTCTATTAAAACCAAAGATTTCCAAACATAATGCCAATCCTGAAGCATAGCAACCCAAGAAAGATTCGCAGTAACACTGCATTTTTTTGGTCACAGAAAACTCCTACGCAAGTTTATCATACATTCGAAATATATAATACATTGTAACACGTATTTTTTGACTATTTTTTCTATTTAGATTTATGAGGTGCCTTGTCTATGCAGGGAATTTCGATGGCGCGTTCGGAATATGTGGCTGCTCCGAAGCGCTTTGGAAACCGTTAACAATTAGTCTCAAAAATGCAACGCTACGTCAATAACATATGATGGAAGGGTCGCCAATTTATGCAGCGGAAACGGTTACTGATATGTATCATATTCGCACTCTGAACGCGGTCAATATGTCCATGTTTGACACAATTCTTGTATCATGCGGAATTCTATGCAAAACCCTATATAAAAACGTCAAAATAAGAATTAACCTCACATAAAATGTCAGCACAGAGAGTGAACAGCGGTGTTACAAAGTAGAATTTTGCAATACTCTTTTTCGGTAAAACAGTAAAACAAAGTGCTCATTGTATATGCAAAATAGAAAAAGATATCATGTCAGCAAAAAAATTAGTTGTATCAAACAAATATTTATTAAATGTGAAATAAAGTATTAAGATATCATTCATGTAATTATACCTAACTTCTCTGCATCAAAAGGTATATTGTTTCCAATTAAGTAATTAATTTCGTAACAAATAAAAATAATTAAATAAAAAATAAAAATATTTTATGGTTAAAGCACGGAAAATGCCAAGGAAATGTCACGTACCAATGCCCACATGATTGCTTTGCCTTTTGAATCATTTCTAAGGTAAAGATAATTAAACAGATTGTAGTGTTGTGTATTCCGAAAAATTCAAATACCAAATCCCAAATATAACTGACTTTTTGTAAAATTCTAACAATAACGAATCAACATTCTCCTGGGAGGAAGAAACATATCTAGAGATACAGAAAAAAAGTACCTGTATAAAGATTGCATTTTTGTTTGGAGATCTTCGTATTGTCATAAAAGATGATACACAGTAAGAAATTCTGGCGTGTAATTTTGGCCAGTGTACTGGGTAAACTTATAGCGTAGAAAAATATACACTTTGTAGTGCTAAATCTGCATTACCTATGATTTTGGTATCGGCATTCGATACTTGTCTTGGTATCGATACTTGCT